>CBMN010035467.1:0-17983 GCA_000582825.1 Hordeum pubiflorum | reverse complement strand
TTGGTTGTCAACTCTGAGCTATTTTTTTCTATGGTATTCACCTTCTTGGTGGTGGTTCTCTCAACATGCCATTGGGAATGATTCCCTTGCATATCATCTATTGTCTTCTTGACAACTTCTATGGGCTTTCCCATGATTGTTCCTCTTGCAGTTGTATCAAGCATAGATTTTGACATATGATTCAAGCCATTATAATTTGAAGGATTAACCACTCCTCCATCCCATGATTGGGGCAGTTGCTTATAGCTTATTTCATTATATCCCACGCAAGCACTAGTGGCTCACGTTCCTCTTGCTTGAAACCTATAATCTGAGAACGTAATTGCATAATTTTTGTAGGTGGGCAGAACTTAGATAAAAATTTACTGCAACAAGCAACCAAAGAAGTAATACTTCCTTTAGGAAAAGCTAAAATCCATACCTTACCTTTTCCTCTCAAAGAGAAAGGGAATTAGCGAAGTTTCAGAGCATCTGGGTCATAATCCTTTATGCGTGCCATGCTGCACAATTCCGTAAAATTATGTAAATGCATACTTGCATCTTCAGAAGCAGAGCCTCCAAATTGGTCATGTTGAACCATGGAAACTAGGTTTGGTTTGATCTCATATTCAGCAAATGCAACATCAGGTTGTGGTATTGGTTCACGCATGAAATTGTTGCTAGGAGTAGCAAAACTCCAAAGATTACGAGCCATAGTAAATTTTTCCTTTTTTCAACTGAAAAGACTTGCAACAAAATAAAACTTAAAATAAAACCTAAAAGTAACTACAAAAACTAAAAATTAAATTTAACAAAAAACTCTAAACACAAAGACTAGNNNNACTAAACTCCTCCCCGGCAACGGCGGCAGAAAAAGGGCTTGATATCTCCTTTTTATTGATCCGGTACTGAAATAAGAAAGGGTATCCGCCACCTATTTCCCCATAGGTGACCTTGGGTATCTAACCCACGAGAGGAAGATTCCCTTGAAGCAATGGTTTCTAGCAAGCTTTTTACCAAAGTGTCAAATCCAGCTTTTGACCTGATCAGCAAGCAAATAGTGATTCAAACACTTATAATAAAAAGAAGGTTTGGGATGAGGTCTTAATTCTTACAACCATGTATTTGCGTTGGGATAAAAATGATATTAGTTTGTGCTCGAGAAGTCACCCATTAAGAGGTGCTTGCTTCGTATCAGAGTGGGGGATGTGTCAAAATAACATCTTGACCGGCACTAGTCGTGCATCAAGAATCAGTTGTCCTACNNAAGGCCCTATCTGTCTCGCGGGGTTGCCCCGATAATTAAGATAATAATATCACACAAAAGCATTGGGTGTATAATGACTACACCTCATGAATCCTCAAGGATATGATCCATGTTACCCTACTAAACCGTACTGTCACCAGTGTTCGGTATAACACTTCACGGTCCCATTGCTCCTAGCCTCACCAGTGCTCGATCTCCATGATCATGGGTACCTGCAGGGATGAAGATCGCGGACAAGACAAGAGACACTTCATGAAACAATTTTATTTCACACATAGGAGACGTTGTGTCAAAGTCTTCCATGGATCGCTTCAACAAATAACTGGGGTTGCAAGGCTCACGCCTCACCCCATACATGGAGATCAGATCGCGGGAAGAAAACATTAAAGAACACATCTTGGGATTGATTAATTGCAATATGTCTTACAATGGATGCCTTGTGCGCTGCACGATTACAAGTATGAACTAGATGAGAGAGCACTATGGTGGTGGAGATGGCTATGGAGATGAAAAATGGCGGCGGCTAGGGTTTGTTGATCAAGATAATGATGAAGAGGTTCTGGTTGTGCTCAACGCAGTTATGTTGACATTTCGACGGGGTCCCCTTTATAAAAGTTGTTCAAGTGGACGGCCTTCCTCGGTTTCCATGCCAAACAACCGCTCATGCAAGTGCGTGCGGTCGCATGAAATGCCGTCTTTGGCTCTGGTTTCCTCATGGTGACTTATTCCTTCTCCATTTCCTTCCTTTCCGTTCTCCCACATGATTTCTTCCTTTTTAGCCCATTTCCTATGAAAAATCGTTAAAGAGAGGATTTATGGAATCTTATGCATTCGTTAGTCATTAGTGGCACTATTGGAGCGAATATCTCTCTTTTAATGAAATATCTTGGTTTAACAAGGTTGAAATGTGTGTAAAAATGTCACTCATCACCCGTCGGTGATGATTTCATCAATCGTTGACAATTCCTTACCACGAACCGTTTGCCCACAACACACAACCTAATAAAAGGAATCGTGTGTGTTATTATCAGTCTTACAACACTATTCTTATTACTCACTTGTTTATCGGATATCACACACATCTTATAATACGAATCGTTTGTGTTATTTTTTGCTCATCACAGATAGTTCATTCGAGGGACCCATATGCCATCTATCGCACACAGCTTGATCTGTGTAAACGTTTCTGTTGTTAGGGATGATCACAAATAGTTCATCCGAGCGACCTGTATGTCGTCTATCGCACACACCTTGGTCTGGCTAACCGTTTCTGTTGTTTGGGATGATCACAAATAGTTCATATGAGTGACCTGTATGCCGTCTATCACACACACCTTGATCTGCCGAATCATTTTTGTTGTTTTGGCTGATCGCAAAAAGTTCATCCGAGTGACAATTATGCCGTCTATCACACACATCTTTATCTGAGTAATCATTTGTGTTATTTTGGCTCATCGCAAAAAGTTTGTCTGGGTCAACTGTATGACACGTATCATGCATGCATCTCTTTTCCATATTCGATGGATCTGCCATCGCACACATTTCGTGTTATTGGCGACGGATCTAGAACTACACCGCTTGCGATTCATGCACCGCACGCAATTTGGTCAAAGGGTCTTCGATCCATGTGTCGTCTTAGGACCTTCCTGCAGTAGTGTGTTCCCCCAACTTCAGTTAAAGATACGTGAGCACGATTGAAATATAATGCCCTGCCATCTCCAATAGTTTTGTCTTTTGGATAAACCAGCTAGAGCATGACTCTTTTTGTGGCAAAAGGGCATCACCAATAGTGACCAACAAATTTCGTCTTGCACCCATCCGTGGACAGGTGGTAAAGTCCACGGACACGGATGCGGGAGGATGCTATCCAACACTATCCGCATAAATCCGACCTCCCTAATTTCTTTTACAGTCCACACATTCAAATAGACGCATACATAGAGTTGAGATGTTCAAGTAGCCGCGTACATACAATACATACATTCAAAGAGTCGCATGCAACACTAGTTCAAATTTAGAAAAGTGCAAATTTTACATTCCAACATTGTTGTCCACTTTAACCTCCCACTGATGCTCAATCAGATCTTCCTTCAGCTGCTCGTGAGTTGGTCGATGCCGAATTTGTTGATGCATTTCAATAAACTCTTCAAATGTGGCCGGATTCTAGTCTCGAAGTTTGATAGGATCACCCATGTTCTCAAATTCTAGAGTTGCGGAAGCATCCTCACCCGCATCCTCGACGATCATGTTGTGCATGATCACACATCATGTCATCACCTCCCACAAGGTCTCCGGATCCCATAGTTTAGCAGGTACACGAATAGCTACAAAACGGGCCTGCAGAACTCCAAATGCTCTCTCAACATCATTTCTAGCTACTTCTTGTCTTTGGGCAAAGTGAGACTTTTTTGGCCAACTAGGTTAGAGATGGTGCTGACAAAGGTAGCCCACGGAGGATAGATACCGTCAACCACATAGTAGCCCATTTTGTACTCATGTCCATTGACAATATAGTGGCAAGGAGGACCTTTTCCTTTAGTTAGCCTCGAAAGCAACGATGATCGTTGCAGCACATTGNTGTCATTGTGAGACCCGGGCATGCCAAAGAAAGCGTGCCAAATCCAAGGTTCATGTGATGCAACTGCTTCCAGAATGATGGTGGGCTTCTTAACATGACCCTGATATTGCCCTTGTAAAGCCTTCAGGCAGTTCTTCCATTTCCAATGCATACAGTCAAGAGATCCAAGCAAACCTGGCCAGCCTCTTTGCTTCTGAGATTACCAAGAGCCTCTCGGTGTCTGCCACAGTTGGTTCTCTCACGTATGGAGGTCCAAACACCTCGACGATGACGGTTTGAAACCTGACCATGGCATCTCTGCATGTGCTCTCAGGCATCCATAGGTACTCGTCCCACGATTCAGCGACCGTGTACTTCTAGTAACCAGAGAAGACAATAATTCCCACGGCATCCTTCTTCAAGATGAAATAGTTATCATGATACCGGACGCCATGGTACAATCGATTGAAGACAGTCTTGTGCATCCAAAAACATCGGCGAACATGCTCCTCTGCACGCTCCACGTCTTCAAAGGACCGTTTGCATCATCGTCGTCCCATCCGTGTAGTCCTCCCCGTCAGACGAGCCGTCGGACGACTTAACATAGCTCGTACATGTACTCCAACTCGGGTTCCATCGCTAGAAAGAAGACGGGATTTTTTTAGCTCCAGCAATTCATCAAACATTTGATGAGCATGATGAATATATCACTAGCGGATGGTACCTGGTGGGGTGGTCGGAGGAGAGGGGCTAAACGGCGACAAAGGAGAAGTAGGGTGGAGCCCGGCGAGAACGCTGGAGGTGACGGAGACGTAGAGTTTAGGCAAGGGTTTGACGTGGCGGCCGGAGTGGTGGAGCGACGGTGAAGGTAAGATGGAAATAAGGAAGGAGAGAAAATGGGGAGGATGAAGGCACGGGGTCCGAGAAGGGTTTTCGTTGGGCCTAGGGTGTCGGAGTCCTACGTGTCTGTTGTCCGGACTCCCGCAAAGCCCCCTACGTTTGTCTCGGGTTTGCCGGAAAAAGTACGTCTGAACCGCTCGGTGGACCGATAGATGTCCGCGTTGGATGGCTTCCGCGGTCTGGACGGATGCAGGCGGTTTGAGGGTCCGCCTTAGAGATGCCCTAAGGCCATATATTAACTATCACATGTCCTTATAAATACACCCTTATAGAAAATAACATTACATTCGAAATATTTGGGTTGCCAAAGTCTTCTTCCTTTTGCGTCCACCGGCAGTGTGCCGTGGGTATAGCTCTATGTCGCCTCTAGGCCTCTGCCTCGACGGAGCAAACCTTTTGAAACTTATGAACTTGTAGACGCAGCGGCCGAGAAGTTGGTGATGTGGACCAGGAGGTAGATCATGACTTCCCAGTTCAACACGTGTCCAATGCAATATTTAGCAACAAAAGGTTCCACCCTTCATCGATCCCATGTTTAAGGCCCGATAGACCATAAATGAGAGGGCAACAACAACAACAACAACAATTTGTGAACATTGGATCTAACATCTACTAGCGACCTAACCATACTAAGCTGCACCAGGAACCTTACTTCGTCACTTATAAAATGGAAGGAGTTGTTGAGGCTAGAATCCCTACTCGAAGACGAATTGGGTCGTCGCCTTGCATGTTATTCAAGGGAGGGCGACACCGTATAACTTAGAGCAACTCCAATGCGCCGACCCAAACGGGCGCACATTTTATCCTTTTTTTTATGTTTGGGTCGTCAAGCGAAGGTGCATGTCCACATTTTCGTTTGGGTCGGTGGGTGCACCCAAGGGTGGCCGACGCATTTGTCCGTGTGAAATTTGCAAAAATAATAATTGAAAACATGCGCACAAATTGAACATAATTAAACATTAAATAGCCGGTCAACGGTTGGCCAAAGTCCACTTAAACATTATTGAAAAAAAATAAAAGCTAAAAAAATGCGTCTCCCAGCCGTCCAACACGCTGCCCTAGGCGTGCCCATCGTCCTTGCCGATGAGGTCAACGAAGTCCAGCGGCTGCCCCGTGCATGGGAAGGCCTGATGCCACGCCGCCCGTCCCGCCTACTCCGTCGTCTGTTGTATCGGCGAATCCAATGTGCAGTGCGCACACTCCTCGTCGCGCTCCCGGTACTCCTCCTCCTCACGCTCCATCTACATGCGCTGCTCGCTGTCTTCCCTCTCCTCCGCCAGCGCTCGGGCCCTCCATTGCATGAGGTAAGCAGCCTCCTGCTTCGGCGTTGCGCCCAGCCACATGGCAACACGCTCACCCACTCGCAGACGTACCCTTGCCACTGGTACCTCTCGTCGAGGGGGGTGATAGTGGCGGCATGGGCGTGGGCGTTGGCTCGGGCTCGGCCTTGAGTTCGGGGACGGGCGGTAGCGGGGGGTAGGCACAGTCCCCCGTGGTCGACAACTGGAGCGCCTCCTCCATGCCAGGCCAGCACGCATCCTCCTCATGCTGGAGCTCCTCCATGGCGCGCTAGAGCACCTCCTCGTCCTCCGACGCCAATGGAAGCGTCTCGAAGTCCACTCCTTGAATAGTAAGCATGAGGTGGTAGGTGGGCATTAAGTATTACCGCGGTGGTGGTTGGGTGGCTGACACGCGGGCCCATCGCAAACACCAAGCGAACGCGCGGCGCGTCCGTTTCGTGTCCGTGTGGACACAAATCGGGGGTAAATTTGGGCAGGAATGCGTCTGGACGTGGACGCGTTGGATCGATGTTTTCTTCTGTAACGAACACGTGTGGACCAAATAGTTGACGCGTTGGAGTTGCCCTTAGAGCATCTACAGTCAGACGCCTCAAACGACTCCTCATACGCCCGCGGATGTGCCTGGTCAGTGACCGGACATGAGAGAGAAGGAAAAAAATGATCCAACCAGACCCCTCATATCATCCCTATACATCTGGACTGACCGCGAAACTTCATATCCATCTCAAATATGGGGAGGATATGGGGGCTCGCGGACGCGCCCGGTCAGTCCGCCACGTAGGATGCGACCCACCCCGGACCATCTTTTTTTTTCTTTATTCATTCTTTTCTTTCTCTCCCTTCCTCTCCACCAATCACGTGTAAGTGACCGAACATACGAGGAAGAAAATGAGGAATGTGGTTGTGCGGATGGACAAATAGGAAACACGTCTGATCACTGACCGGACGCGTCCGCGGACGATTGAGAAGCCGGATTTGTAAGTTCCGGCTGTACACACGCTCTTACCTCCCTGCTCCATCGAATCGCCTTGTTCCAGCTGGGGTGCGAAGTTGTGGTCGTTGGCTGCTACAGTAGCCGCACCCTCCGGACCACCACGATCCTCGCCCGGAGTCTCGTCTCCGTGACCATACTAGAGACCTCTTCCTCCACCAAATTTCGTCTGCCGCCATGCGAGTCTCCTCATCCATGCCCGCCATATGGTGTGGGTCATTTCGCCCCAGCGACCACAATTGCCTTGCCCTCACCTCCACAATCCCAACTAAAACTGTAGACTTTTGCTCCTCCAACCACAAGTCCCGAAGCAGAGTTTGCACCGAACCGAGCTGTATAGGCGTCTTGGATATGTGCCCTGGCCCGAGGCTAGCAACACGTCCATTAGCATTGTTACTTGGCAGTTTCTTCCATTTTAGCATCTGCTCAGTACCTCATGGATGCAAATGATCTAAGGTCTGGCCCAAAAAAAAGTTAAGAGTTGTGGACGTGAACAAGAGTAATAAGAGCATCTACAGCCGGACCCCTTATACACGTCTCAAACGTCCGGACAAGCTGTCTGGTCAGCGTCCGGTCAAGAAAAATCGACCCAGACGGACGCCCTAAACGGGCCTCAAACACCCGAGCCGACCGACACACCCCTCATATCCAGCCCAAATGTGGGGCGGATATAGGGGAGCCCGGGCCCACCACCGACCCCACCGTCACGTCAGCCCGGCCCACCACCGACCACACTAAATACCTTAATCCGGAAACCCTAGACATCTGGCAGTTCACTCTCCGTCCACTCCACTTTCAAACCCCCACCCTCCGATTCGATGGCCGATGATGGAAGCAGCTTCGATGGACCGAACGTCGATGTGGAGGAGGTGGCCTCCGCATCGCGTTGCGGCGGTCGCTGCAGGACCAAGGCGGCCCCGACGGCGGTGGATTTGCATCCTCCGGGCCCTTCGCACGTTGACGAAGCGTCGGCGACGTCGCAGGCCCTTCCCGCAAGGCGCGCAGCTCCGGCCGCTCCCGCTCCGGCCGGTCCACTCCAGGTCAGGTACGCCGCCCACCTCCACCACCTTCTACTCCGGAAGCGGTGCCTGGCCACCGCTGGGTCCTCGTGCCCACGTCGGGGACGGGGCGCACGAGGACGCCGGAGTCCGAGGCACGTGCAGCCCGGCGCGAGCGGCAGCGGGCGAGGGAGAGGGGGGAGGCGCTGGCTGCGTGGCATTAAACCTCGAGCGCGCTGGTCGACCCCGAGGACGCGCTCCTCGTGGGCGTCCTGCGTCGCTCACTGACCACGACGGAGACGGATGCACGCCGCCTCCGCCGCAAAAATGCCGACGCGCTCCGACCGGCCATCCAGTTATCGGAGCGCGAGGCAGCGAAAGAGGCGGCAGCGAAGGCAAAAGCGGCCCGCCACGCGAAAGAGCAGGACCACCTGCACCGCATGCAGTCCGGCATGCGGTGCAGCTCCGACGAGGACGACAGCAACACCTCCACCTCTGGCTCCGATGATGACGACGACGACGCTCCACCGCACGCCGACGCCTGCACGGAGGCGGGGCACAGCCGCATGGACGACCGAAAGGGGAAGGGGCCGGTGAGAAAATGGTGATTTCCTCCGCCCTTCGCCCTTGTGTTTATATTTTATCTATGTTTAAATTAGTTTGCACGGTCCGCCGTTGAACTATGACGAACTCTGCTTATTTTGTCCGGCGATGAAATGGTGATCCGATGAAATGTGTGTGATGATCGACTTTTACGTAGCGTTGCATGTGTTTGTATGGTTTTAAGGGTTCGGATATGAGGAACACGGATGTGGAAGACATTATTTAAGACGCGCTTGGTCAGTGTCCGTGGTGTCCGCGGACGTATGAGTGATAATATTAGTAAGTTTCGGATGTAGATGCTCTAACAAAACATTTTCTTTAGTCGTAAAAGTAAAACTTTAGGATATCAGCAAAGGCTACTCTGACTACTAACTGGTCGGTTTGATTTGGGTTCCACGTAATCTCCAGCAAGAAAGAGAACACGGTAAACATGCGGAGCGAATCTGTGCATCCGTTAGCCGTTACGCCATGGAAACGTAGAATATATGGTCTGGTTGGCGGAGGGAACCTGATGCAGGATCCATCTTCTTCTCTCTCGGATGCATGAGATCGTATCTCTTGGAAGAGTGAGGCGCCAGTCGGCAGCCCGCCCGGTCCTTCCCCGCCCCGGAAAGAGATACGACGAACCTATAGGCCATAGTAGCTTCCACGACGAAGTCGAAGCGGAGTTGGTAGGCGCGCACGTGATTAGGTGCCGAAAAGAGACCAAGCAACTATACATTGAGCGGCACGGCCCTCCTGAGTTGTGCGTAGGACCCCGGCCGCGCGCGGGCCCGACGGTGGCGACGGCGAACCTGCGCGTGGGACGAAACAGGGGCCGGCCGCCACAGAAACCGCGATCGGCGCCCAGCAAAAACTAGCCGCCGCCGGCGGCCGGTTGACACCGGTATACACGTAGATTACTGCTGGCGCGCGCCTTTCGCCGATGATACATGCATAATTACCTTAATCCTGTCGTCTCTTGGTCGTGCCATCGGCCGTCAATCTCTACTCCACTCACTCAGAATTTAGTATTGCTAATGCGTCCGTTCTGGTTCTTGCATGCATGGGGCATGGCGATAGCGGCGTACGTATGGCCTGCCTACGTAGCAAGCCGATCGATCTACAGGTTACGCGCCTTTGTTCACGTGCCTGCAGCGTACTTCCATGCACATCGATCAATCGCGATGTCAATCCATACGTGGAATATGCGCCAACGAACGGTTGGGGTGAGTTGTCGAGGAACGGGAATTAATCCAGAAGGATAGAAGGATAGACAGTGATATCGCTTGGACATGCACGCACAGCACCACGCGTGTACGCTGATGGAGTAGTATATATGCATACGTGCACGGCATCTATCGTCAGAGTTTGATGGATTGTGCCAGGACCTATGCTCTGCCGCAGCCGGCCTGAGCGATCGACCGGTGGAGAATATGTTCGCTGGGTAGCTAGCTAGGTCTCCCGGACCCTAGCTGGCTCTTCGTCGCGGCTTGCGTTGCGATCGGTGATCATCGTACTGATTGATCATGACCCAGAAAATTCTTCTTGTTGGTACTCAATAATTGGAAGTCGGTACTGAATTGAAATGGCGCTAGCTAGCTCACAAGTTGTTCGTGGAAAGGTACGTACTGCGGTATTATTAGCTCATATTCGACGGTTTAGCTTTGGACAGATTCAAAGTAACTTTCAGCCAAGTGGAACACGCGCCCTCACACAAGTTGCTCCATCGTGTAGATCAGGTACTATATTGAACTGCATCACAGTTCTGCTTTCGACAGATTCCAAGCAAATTTCAGCAAAATGGAGCACCATATCGGAAAGTCCTATTCTACTCCCGAGCTCATATGCTTCCTTATGAACAGTAGAACAGTAAAATCGACATGGAGTAGAATAGGACTTTCCGATATGGAGATGGAGTTTTTGCTCCCGAGCTCATATGCTCCCTCATGAACAGTAAAATCGAAAAAATAGTAAATACACTTAAAAAATTCTGATTTTTTTTGGTAAACTTTGACAAATGTTTTGAATGCTTTCTTGTGAACAGTAAAATCGACATGGAGTAGAATAGGACTTTCCAGATTCCAAGCAAAAAAATCGAAAAAAATAGTAAACAAATTTAAAAAAATCTGAATTTTTTTTGTGATAAACTTTGAAAAATGTTTTACATGCATACCAAAATTCAGCACGAAATAACATTCGTAGAAGTCGTGGCGAAAAAAAAACAAAATCAACAGTCCAAAATGTATTCAAAACTAGCATTTTTAGAGCATCGATTTTGTCTTTTTTGCCACGACTTTCACAAATGTCATTTCGAGCTGAAAATTTGCAAGCATTCAAAACATTTGTCAAAATTTCCCACAAAAAAAATCAGAATTTTTAAAGTGTTTTTACTATTTTTTCGATTTTACTGTTCATGAGGGAGCATATGAGCTCGGGAGCAAAAACTCCATGTCCCACTATATTGTACTTCCTTCGTTTCATAATGTAGTAAATCCATATTTTCCGAGATATAAATTTGACTATACATTTAACCAACGAAACCAACTGCGACGAAAATAAAAACTATATCACTAAACTCGTATTTACATTGCGGAACGAAGGAAGTAGTAGTAGCATAGCTTGCCTCTAATTAGTTTCTTCCAAAGAAAAAAAAAATGCAATCAAAACACACACTTGTCACTCGTGGGGAGTATACGATCGAGATGGAACAAAACGAAAAAAAGAAAGAGGCCAAATCAAGCTTTCAGTAGCTTGTACTAATCGAATGATTCCTCGTGCACATACACACGCAGCATATATCCATTGATGAGCGGTTGATCGGTGCGGTGTACATGGTGACATGACTCGAGCGGACAAGAAAACGTACGGGCGACACTTGTTAACATATGTTTAATTGGCACTGTAGGAAATAGTGGTAGTCCATTCTCTGCGGAGTTGTTCCTCGGTCCAATCATTTTTGTGTGCGCCGCAGGCATAACCTGTGTGTATAGCCTCACACGTGTTGCGTGCGCACCGACTCATATTGCTGCGTGCTGTTTACGGCCTTTTTCACTGTTTTGACCTTCTCAGCAAACCTTAGCACAAAATAAACTCATTCAAAAACTATTTCACGATCTGACTTTTCTGTTAACGTCAAAAGCCGTGGCGTTTCTTCTTTATTTGGAAACGTCAACATAGCCTGTGTTGCTCCCCTTCATAAATAAGTGGTAAATGTGAACAAGATACTTGAAACGCCATTAGCACAGGCGTTTCATATTTGGGCAGCAACGCCACGCCCTTTGACGTTTCCAGCAACGCCAAACACTTTGGCGTTTCTGCCTTTTCACGTAACGTCTCGATCAGGCCAGCAACGTGAGCAGGTTCGGCATTTTCATATAGTGCAGCAACGCCACGGTCTGTGATGTTTTCGAAAAGGATCAGATCGTGAAATAGTTTTCGAACGAGTTCATTTCGTACTAAGGTTTGCTGAGAATATCAGAACAGTGAAAAAGGCCGCTGTTTACTGTGGCCGCGCTTGCAGTGCTAATGATCGATCCCCGTGACTTCTTCCTTTTTGTTGCAACTTGGCAAGTTGGCTAGTTTAACCATGCCATGCATGGGCGATCTTGCGTGCGAATAAATAATTGTGGTAGTGGAAGGCGGTCTTAAATAAGAGATCACATGTAGGCATGCGAGATCTGGTTGATTGATTCTAACTGCATATGGGTGCAGTGCATATATATTATGGTTGTTAATACGGAGATGGCCCGGTGGTGTTGGTGGTTAATAAATAATAATAAGCTATATCGATAGGCGATCAACAGACAGATCGGCGTGGGTGACAGGCGGACCGACACTGGAGGCGGGCAGATCGTTGTGCAGCAGTTGCGACCATCCAACGCCGGTGCCGGGCGACCGGCATTGCATCATGCATGCATCGCGCGAGCTAGCAAAGACCGGCCGGCGCACATGCGTCCGTCCGGCGGGAGCGGGACTAGCTCCTTGGCGCACGGCCGTGAGGCGCGTTAAGTTTACGCCTTCAATTAATGAACGCAGTGGTAGCTAACACGTACGTACGGGCGACACACCGCCGCGGCGGCGCCCGGCCGGGCCGGCAGCAGGACCGCAACTGTTGCCATTACTGGCGCATGCACGACACGCATGTGCGCGTGTACTTCCACCACCACCGGCGACCGGTCTCGCGTGGCCTTCAGGAGTTCAGATCGACTTGGGCTTGCAGTTGCGCGGTCGTACGTAACGTCTTTGCTTCCCGGGTCATGCATGGCGATTCGCGGTGGATGGAAATGAATATGGCTGAGCGCACAAGTATTATGATGGCGCCGCCCGCCGCTCCTGTGAGAGATGTAAGCTGCATCACTTGTCTGATAGACGACGATCAACAACTCTCACAACCTGATAGAGTAGAAAGCTTCAACGACAACGGTCAGTTAAATCAGGCGGCACACTCACAGAGACACGCACGTACGTCCAGTTCTGCGTGCATACAGAGATAATACAGTATTGTCAAAAGATAAAAATAAAAAAAAGACAGAGATGGTGGTGGTGCTAGTAGCTAACGTGCAACCAGAACCAGTGACAGTTGGGTGGAGCCCTGACGAGGACCGGAGGAGAATCCGTCGCTTCGCTAGCGACCAGTGGGCTGTGGGCGCCATTCGATCTCACCTACCGGCGGGCCTCGTCCGACGCGGCCGGGTCTCCCGCTGACACCTCGCCGACCTGGCATCCTAGTCAGTACTCACGTTTACCAGATCGAATTAGCTTAAAGTATTACTAAACCGTAAGGGAACAAATATACCGGAGATCTTGTGGTTTGCATCCGATCCATGCCGATACGGCTTCGTGATTAATCAACAAATCTGCCTGTTTCAAGAAAAGTACAACAATCCTAAGGATATCCTAGCTTGCTAGCCCAAAATGATTGTTCTGCCTTTGTGCTAGCTAGCTCGTGATTTTGCAATGGATCTTACGATTATTTTTTTGATTATTTTGGTTCGTTCACTTGATGTTGAAATATTCTTCAAGATTACCGCTTTTGAAAGAAAAAATGGAGAGGTAGAAAAGACCGAGTGAGAAAAGCAGACGTGCAACTTGTGGTATATAATTACTCCGGCAATTCATCCACTTGCAAAGTCGCAGGAGTCCAATGGTACTACTGCGTCTTAGAAGTCCTGGTCTCTCGTTCAACACCTGTATTCCTTCGGCTGCCAGCGAGATATACCCTAAAACTAACAGAGAATCATATCTTACCCTTAAGGCTTGTTACAGAACACTCATGTTTTCGTATCATATGCGGGAGGGAATATGGAACTTTGGCATCTCCTGCTATGTTGTTTTGAAGTCTGAACTAGTATCAACATTATTAGGCTTCATTACACAAAGCCAAAACAGACCAACGAACTATAGGAAAAGGTAGATAGCGTAGAGCTGCAGTCAGGTAATGACCCTGAGGTTCTTTTTCTTTTTCTTTTTTCGAAGAAACTCCCGATTTATTCATCTTTAATCATAGTAGTATAACGAACATAAAAAATATATTAAAAAAATTACATTCAGATCCGTAGACCACCTGGCAACGATTACAATCATTGAAATGAGTTGAAGGCGCGCCGGCGTCATCACCTCTTCCTCACCGAAGCCGGGCAAAACTTATTATAGTAGACAGTCGGGAAGTCGTCGTGCTAAGGGCACATGGGACCAACACATCAAAACAACCGTCATTGGTGAGGAGTCACGTAGATTGGAAGCATCTAACCTGAAGACACACGAACGTAGACGAACAAAGATTGGATCCGAGTAGATCTACCAAGCACAACCACCGACCGAATCCTGCGAGATCCGCCGGAGACACACCTCCACATGCCCTCCGACGATTTTAAATGCATCATTCGAACGGGGGCTAGACGGGGAGAACCTTATTCCATCTTCAGGGAGCCGCCACCGTCTCATTTTCCCGAGTAGGACACAAACCCTAACAAACCGAAAGAAACATCTAAAAACGGAGTCCTCCACCTGCAAGGGCCAGGGTCCACCATGCCCCCATTGTTGGTGTCGTGGATCAGCGGTACTGACCATGTCGACTTCTGGCTAGGTGGGCCGGGCCAAGGACCCCCTTTTGTCGGTTCCATCCTGGGCAACTTCTGGCAGCCCATGAAGCATACAAGGAAGATTCCGCAAGAATTGGCATACAAGGCAAGGACTTCTTTCCACCGCCGTAGCCAACTAGGACTCATGTTATCGTAGGGATCTGGCGCATTATATAAACCGAGTCCTGGCGAGTCGATGGATCATTAAAACCTTACACAACAATCTCGTGGTAGATATCATTGGCAAACGTTGTAAAAAAATGCACTACGATCAACCAGGAACACTATGAAAACGCGATAACAGTTGAGATCACGATCATTACCATCACCGAGTTGCAGCAGAAGAAGAACGTGACAATGTAGATTGTACATGGAGTCCCTTAAACTGTAGATGAACGATCCCAGGCGAATGAACTAGGTATCCTGGCTTCGCGAATGAACATGATTAAGTGGGCCGATATTTTTTTGCCCAAAGAGATGGGTGGACTAGGTATCCTGGCTTCCAGGCGAATGAACATTGCTCTCATGCTTAGATGGGTTTGGAGGATCATCTGCGGCGAGGGAGGCTGATGGCTCCGTCTAGTCCAAGCTAAGTACCTTCGGGGCGTGCCTCTTCTGGCATGTGACCGCTCGGAAGGGTCCCCGTTCTGGCGGGCCATTCAGAAGATAAAGCATGAGATTTGTACGGGGCTCTTGTTCTCAATAGGTAATGGGGAAGGGGTCCGATTTTGGATGGACATCTGGGTACGCGGAACCCCGTTATATTTGCCCGCTTGTTTGCTATCTGAGGGAACCCCTCCCTTCTAGTTTCTGAGGCGTTCTCTGATGGGCGATGGAACATCATGTTTCGTCGCTCATTTGGGTCGGCGGAAAGGTTAGAATGGTCTGCTCTCTTGGCGACCATCCCGCCGACCCTGGAGTCCGCCCCGGACAGGGCTAACTGGCTTCTTGCCCCCTCGAGGGAATTTTTAGTGGCCTCGGCTTACCAGGGGCTATGTCGGCAACCGGTACTTCAATGGATGGCGCCCCTCTGGAAGGCACCTATTCCTTTGAAGATTAAGATCTTCGTGTGGCAGCTTCTGAGAGATCGCCTTCGGTCAGGGATGGAGGTGCTCAAGAGGCATGGCCCAGGTGATGGCCTTTGCCCCTTGTGTGGAGTTCTGGAGAATGGGGTCCACATTTTCTTCTTGTGTACGATGGCTAGATCGATGTGGAGCTTTGTTAGGGACGCCCTTGGGGCTGAGTGGGAGGCGGCGGATCTCTCCATGTTCTTCCAGGCACGGGCCTTGAGGCCCGGTAGACAACGTCGCTTGTTTTGGCTCATTTTCGTGGCGCTTGCCTGGACACTTTGGACTACGTGCAATAAAATGGTGATCGAGAGAGTCTTCCTTCGGCGCTCCTCTGATGCTTTCTTCAAATTTCTTGCCTTCTTACAGCAGTGGCACCCGCTGGCTAGGCAGCGGGATTAGGATCGCCTTGGGTAGATGTTTGCGGCCCTGCAGGTGTCGGCGCGTCGTCTGGCGTCCCCGGCGCCGGCGTGACTTGATGGCCACTTGGTGGTCTTTTTTTATGCTTTCTCTCCCTTTTTCTTTTGGGCGTGGATGTCATGTGGCCCAACGGATTATTCCTTGTTATCGTGACGACTCGTTGTGGACCTGATCGGTTGCTTTATTTATAAAGTGGGGCGAAAGCCTAATTCGAGAGATAGAGATGAACGATCCCGTGAACCGCCCATGAACAATCCCCCGAGTTGAAGACCAAAAGTACGACCTGTCCACTTGGTTCCAAGCGTGTAGTCTTCATGATCCGGCAGAGCTTCGCCGTCCAGAGATAATCGTCACCGGAGAATTAGAGGGAGGAGATTAGAACCACATTGGGCTTCTAATTACAAGGATTAGAGAAACTGGACCTAGCTCTAATTAATCAACCAGGACCAAGTAGAACTAGGACTAGAAGAACTAGAGGAGGCTCCAAAACTTGTGTATCTCAATAGGGCCAATACCTCAAGTATATATAGGTTAGAGGGGAGGGAAAGACGACCACCAAGGATGGAAAGCCTCCTTAGGGTGCCGACCAAGGGGGGAGGAGTTGGACTCCTCCCCTAGTAGGATCCCCCCCCAAGGGGCGTCTCCTCCACTTGGGCCCTTGTGGCCGAAGTTGCCTTGTACCTCTTGGAATTTTTAGGCCCGTTGATATTTTATTAAATATAAAATTATTCTAAATACTTTCAGACCATTTTATATATAATTTAACATCACCGGAAACATTTTGCACCTTTATATATTTATCGGTAATACCCGGTACTACTCGATACTCTCCGAAACCCTTCTGGTGACCCTGGAAGGCTTCCGGGTCCTCTCGAAACAATTATGAGTATTAATGAAACAATTCCACAAATAAATCCTCGATACTCTTGTCCTACTAACACTCAGAAGATCGTGATTGCCTTAAGCTTGTGACCCCGTAGGTTCAGTAACTCATAGACATGAACGAAACTCATTCATTCAATGACCTATAGCTAAACCATGGACGCCCGTATCGATCCCTATGAGTACACGAATGGTATTCGAGTGAACCATTGGTTACTATGTGACAGTCCCTTTGCTTCGCAATACTTTACAAAATCTAAGAATCATCTGTATCCTCTTAAGTCATTCACATGCCCATTATAACGTTATTCTCGTTACTAGTTTTGTTCTTCTTTCTCGTTGATGTGTTCCGGCATCCCCGTGACATAGTCACTTATGTCTGGCCAGACGATGATGGATGTTGTCACACCGAGAGGGCCCTAAAAATATTGCTCCATCGTCAGAGGTGGAAATCCCACTCTCGAGCTATCCAGTCCCTTGTCAAACTTTCCGATGANNCTGTAAGTTGTCGTTATGATCACCTAGTCACAGATGATGTTTGAGCAATCCCAAAGCTCACCATACGGTAAGAAGTGACTAAGATACTCTCATGATCTAAGGAACATAAAACACATGTTAACACTCCATGTTATAACAATTGATTTTAGATGATATTATCTCAAAGTATAACAAACAAGTTTGGGTCAATTCAATATGATCGTTCTCCTAACGTCATACTCTCAATGTTGTTTTAGGACTATCGTTACATTTAACAATATCCTAAGATCCGAAAAACATGATCACTAACAGCACTTGAGTCATTCTTAGAGGCAAGACTAGGAACCTTTATTTTACCGTTTTATCATTCCACGCGTGCATATGAGTTTTCTACTGAATCGCATATTACAGAATCATAGCAGATATATCATAGAATATAAACTCTTAATTATGAATATGGATGATACGTCTCCAACGTA
>CBMN010035466.1:0-14073 GCA_000582825.1 Hordeum pubiflorum | reverse complement strand
TACTTCGAATACATTCATTGTTTCGAAGCCTTTCAGAAAAATCGCCTATTCACCCCCCTCTAGTCGATAACTAGCACTCTCAGACGCCACTGTCCACATAATATCCTTCCCTTTACAATATTGTTAAGGATGCTTACGTTAGTACAGTATTAGGGTATATGCCTCTAAATATCCAGTTCTTGAGGTCCCTGGTTGGATACTGATGAGACAGATGGTTGCATTTAGTGTGGAGATTGTTGAAGGTTAATCTCTCTGATGAGCCTGATACACTTCACTGAAAACTCTTGTGTCTAGGGTTTTCTCGGTGAAGTCTACGTATTTTTAGATTTAATAGACTTTGGTCCAATACCGAAATTGCTTCATATTTGAAAGCTTAAAGTACCATTAAGAATAGACATTTTTTATGTGGTTTGTACACAAGAAAGTAATTTTGACTACGGATAACTTGTCAAAGCGCACATGGGAGGGTAGTAAACGATGTTGTTTGTGATCAAGATGAAACTATAAAACACCTCTTTCTTGAATGCCCACCCGTCAAGCTCTTGTGGCGTACGATAGATGTTGCCTTAAACGCCAGTCCTGCAAATAGTACTAACATGTTATTTGGAATGTGGCTAAATGAAGTTGAGCCCAAAACTATGGCATATATTTGAATCAAAGTTTGCGCATTACTTTGAGCTATATGGAATTGCCGAAATGATGTGATCTTTAATAGCCAAACTCTTACAAAACAAATACAGGTCATATAGAGAGCAAGGATATGTATTTGGTCGACACTCAGTCATGCGGAAGCCAAGGAGCATATGGCTATTAGACCCAACCATTGAGAGTCATGCAGAAGCCAAGGAGCATATGGCTATTAGACCCAACCATTGAGAGACGGTAGCACGGGGTATTTCCAATCGGTTTGGATGACGATCCAATAATAGGCTAGGTGGTTAGTCATCCTGTTCTGTTTTTGCCGGTTGTGAAAACTTTTATCTTTATTGCATTTCATCTACTCATGCGAGCTTGTACCAAACTACAAACCTTATTGATTGTTTGCTTAATAATATGTTGCAGGGGCCGAGGCAATCCTCCTTTTCAAAAGTAGTAATTTAACTTCCCAGTGTGTTCAAACGGAGAATTTTTTTAACTGTTTTTCATTGAGTAGTTTTTTTAGCTACGAGGTTAGTTCTAGAGTCGAATTTCTCTAGTTCTATAGATGTTGTATCACTGAGTAATTTTCTCGAAAAGGAAAGATAACAAACCTCTACATCAAGCGATGTACACAACCATCTTTATTAATTTATTGAGCAAAGTCTGACAAAATAAATACATGAATCAACCTAAAAACACCTATAAATTGATCATGGGCTCGGACCTCACACCAATACACAACATGGTGTTCTTACCAAGCCACGTGCTGGCGAGCTGGGAGCATCAACCGATCTAGCAGCCCATCCGCATTCACGCGTGTCTAATCTGTAGTCACCATCTTTTGTTGTCCCATCTTTAGAATAGGTCAATGCATTGACCTTACCAGGCCCTTCTGCCATTGATGCCACCATGACGCCAGACAACACCATCCTCCTGCACGCACCCATCAACACATGTCTAGCACTGAGACCCCACTGTGCCATGCCACTGAGACCCGTTGGCGTTGATGAGTAAGATGCAACACAGCTCCACCTCTCTGTCAATACTTGCTCCAGGCAATCCCCTAGGAGGGAGAACGACACCATAAGTGTCGTCATCGTCTGATCCGGGCGACCCAGATCTAGTGTTTCCCCCGACACATCACGAGCATGGTGAGACAAACAAAAAATGATGTCTCTACAAAGAAACAACGTCGGAGACGCCGCCATCGTCCGCCATGACTATAGTCGGCACAATTTTTACCAGTAGCCGTGCTACCCCGATCTCGTTGCCGAGTGGATCTATGATGACCCACAAGTATAGAGAATTAATCGTAGTACTTTCGATAAGTAAGAGTGTCGAACCCAACGATGAGTAGAAGGAATTGATAAGCGGTTCTAGCAAGGTACCATGTAAGTGCTATAAAAGTGTAGAAACCGATAGTTTGATAGCAAGATAATTTCTAGCAGGTAACTAGTAACCAAAGTAAAAAGGTACAACGAGTCATCCCAATCCTTATATTGCTAAGGATATGCCAAGAGAAATTCTTATAATGAGCAAAGCATTCTCGAGGACACATAGGGATTTTTCTAGTCATTGTCATCATGTTTTAGTTGATCTGCATTCATTACTTTGACAAATTTTAATGTGGGTGGACCAATACTAAGGTGTTGTTCTTACTTGAACAAGCAACCTACTCATGATTACCCCCTCTCGGAAGCATCCGCAACTATGAAAGAAGAATTAAAATAAATCTAACTGTAGCATTATATTAAACATATGGATCCAAATTAGCCCCTTACAGAATGATGCATAAACTAGAGTTTAAGCTTTTGTCACTCTCACAGCTCATCACCAACTTGTTACTCCACAATGACTTCCCCTAGGCCCAAAGATGTTGAAGTGTCGTGTATCTGATGTTCACACGACACCATTAGAGGAAGCACAACATGCATGCCATCATAATATTGAATGAATACCAACTTCAAATGATAAATTATAACAAGACTTCTCCTATGTCCTCAAGAAAAACGGAACTACTCATAAATCATATTCATTTTCGATCAGAGGAGATAAATATATGATTGATAATCTCAACATATGATCTTCCACCGAGTAAAACCAACTAGCATCAACTATAAGATGTACTAGAAATCGGCAGGTACCAATCTGAGATTTTGAAACAAAGATTGAATACAAGAGATGAATTAGGGTTTGAGATGATATGGTACAAGTGAAGATGTTGATAGCTATGAGTCCTCCCATGATGATAGGAACGTTGGTGATGACGATGGCTTTCATTTCCCCCTCTCGGAGGGACGTATTTCCGGCGGAACAACTCAGCCCGAGAGCAAAAGTGTTCCTTTCCAGGTTTCGCCTCGAGACGGCGGCACTTTGTCCCGAAAGTGTCTCTCTTATTATTATTTTCTAGGGCAAATAGCCTCATATAGGAGAAGATGGGCATCAAAGGGCTCCCATACATGGGCTTCACAAGGGGAAGGGCGCGCCTAGGGTGTATGGCGCGCCCCTGCCCTTGTGGGTCCATGGTTGATCTTCCGTGGAACTTCTTTATTCTAATATTTTATATATTTCAAAATAAATCTCCGTAAAATTTCAGGTCATTTGGAGCTCCGGAGAATAGCTATCTCTCTTGTAGCTCTTTTAGGTCCAGAATTCCAGCTACCGGGAATTTCTCTTCAAATAAATCTTGCAAATTAAATCATAATGATCAAAAGCATTGTAAATAACAATAGAAAATCATGATGTAAAATAGAGTTATCAATCCACGCGAGCCTCGCCATGAAGACGTACGTCGCCGCCGCCGATGTTGTTCCCTCCGATCAGAGATAACTCCAGAAACGATGCCCTTAAGAGGGACTACGAACGGCACAGAAGCACTGCCATCGCTCGATCCCGAGGAGATCTAGGGGTTTCCCCGGAGTTGTCCGTGTTGTTGCAGACCCCAACACCTCGCCCCGTGCCACACATGGGCCACCAAAGTCAAATCCCAACAGATTTGGATGAGGCCCATCCCTTACGCATCCACACCGTCCAGCAGACCATGCCCTCCATAACGATCTTGCTACACCGCCGCTAGGGCCGGGCCCATAATGGTGCCAAAAGTGCGGCCCGCACAGGGCCCAAAATTCTGAGGGGCCCTATTTTTTTATCTAGTCCTAGTATTAAAAAGAAAGAACTAAAAGCTATTGGGCCTGATGGCGCTGAAGTTGGGCTGGAGCCTGATGCAGATTCGAGGCGACGACACCATCGATTGAGCATCAGGGTCCTCCTATTTGACGCTCTTTGCGTCAAGTAATCGGGCAAACGCACAGGGGGGTCTCCCGGCTGGGCCGGCCCAGCTTTTCTATTGTCTAAAAAAATCTGATAACTCCGAAACACTTATTTAAACTCCCAAAACCTGAATGTTTTGCGAAACACAATAACATTTGAATACAGTGAACATTTTTTTAACTACCACATTTTCGAAAATCACGAACATTTAAAATGGGAACACTTTTTTAATTTTCGAAAATCACGAACATTTTTTTAACTACCACATTTTCGAAAATCACGAACATTTAAAATTTGAAAATATGAAAAAAATATCCTAAAAATAGAAAAGGTTTTCATTTTTTAATTTGCAAACTATTTTTGAAACAAGAAGATTATTTGAAAATCCTGAAAAAAATGGAAATATGAACATATTTAAAATATTATGAACACTTTTTGAAAAACAGGAAAAGTTTTTGAAAAGTTGTGATAATTTTGAAGGGAGACATTTCGAGCATTTTTTCAAATTTGCGAAACATTTTTTACACTAGAATGTTTTTTGAAACTCCTTAAGAAAAACTAAACATGATATTTTTTAAAAATTGTGAATGATTTTGGAAATTTGGAACTTTTTTCAAACAGTTGTCTAATTTAGAATCAAAATATCCTGAAAATTTTCTGAAACACATGAACTATTTTTTAAAAATACGAACATTTTCTTATTTAAGAACAATATTTGAAAACACGACCTTTTGAAATTATTGAACATTTTAAAGAAACACGACCATTTTTAGAAAATATAAACATTTTTTTAAAATTACAAACATTTTGTGAAACATACAAACATTTTTTGAAAACATGAACAATTTTTACAAACGTAAAAAAAAATTGAAGCTGGCAAACAAATTTGAAAGCATGAACTATTTTCTGTAACACGAACTTTTTTTATCATTTGCGAATAAAAAATGAAACACAAGAACATATAAAAGAACAATAGGAAAAGGAAAAAAAGAAAACGAAAATCAAAAATCGAAAAAATAAGAAGCAAAAACATGAAAAAGGAGAGAAAAGAAGAAAAGAAAACAGAAAGAAGAAAATAAAAAAGAAACAGAAACAGAAAAATCTAGAACGGGAACAATTTTCGGAAATGTGAACATTATTTAGAAATGTGATTTATTTTTAAAATCCAAACAAATTTGAATACCTGAACAGTTTTTGGAAATATGAACATTTTTTTAAAATCACACATAAGCTTTACAACACGAATATTTTTGGAAAATTGCAACCATTCATGAAAACACACGAACATTTTTTTAAAACAAGCGAAATAATTAAAAATGAGAACGAAAAAGGAAAGAAAAAAAGAAACAGAAAAAGGACAAAAAATAATAATAAAGAAACAGAAAATATTTGAAATTTTTGAATAAGCTTGAAAAGAAAAAGATTAAAAGAAACAAAGAAACGAAAAAAATAATTTAAAAAAGAAAGAACAGAAAAAGACACAGAAGAAAACCCGAAAAAAACAGTGGAAGAAAATAAACAGAAATCCAGTTGGCACCCATTGTGCGTTTGCCCGACTATTTAACGCAAAGAGCATCAGATAGGGTTTTCCCAAATGTACGCCAGCCTGCCTCGTCCTATCTCTACAGGATCAGGAGTTCTAAAAAAAGCTACATCAATCGGTACGACTGGATCGGGCCACTCTCTGATCGATATATAGGAAAGGAATCGTCACCTCGTCTTGTCGTCACTCGCCAGGGTCGGTTGTTCGTCGCCTCGTCCTTACTCATTAGATGATCGGATCATCGATATTCGGATTCAGGCTGACAGGTCAACAGACCGTTGTCGTCGTTGCCTTCCTAGACTCCTCTCTTAAATTTCAGATAGAAAAAACTAAATATGATTTTTTTTAAACAAAAGTTCACTAATTTGAGAAAAAGTTTGCAAGTTTTAAAACAAATTGTGGTTTGCAAAAATGTTCACATATCTAGAAATATTAGAAAAAGAAAAATGAAATGGAAGAAAAGGTTTTTCTATCTTGATTGTAATTTTCCTTCCTTTTTGGTGGTAATTTGTGCAAAGACTAGCGTCTTGTTGTCTTTTTAGTTTTATCATGTCGGTATCTACGTGCCTTGTACTATGATTTTATTGATATCAATGAGACACATATTGCCACAAAAAAAATTGCGGCAGGTCTACTTCATCGCTCGATCGTCTCCGTCCGTCTCGTAGGGTAGTGGTGGGTTTTTGGATCTTTCTTTGAGCTTATGCGCTCTGTCTGGGTTTGATGCCCATGCGCTATATCTATTATCTAGAACCTTTGTGTTGTAATGTTTATGCGCAACTTGTCTAAATGTCTAGAGCCAGACACTCCTCGTCTTGGTCTATAAAAAAATGTAATACATATTAGTTACCTAGATAACAAATATGGTAGCGAATATTCATTTCTGAATGCAGGCTCATTTACTCTCGACGAATAGTAAATTAAAAAAACGACTAGAAAAATTCAGAAAAAACTGATTTTTTTTTTGTCAATCAAGACACTCAAATGCATGATGTCCGGAGAAACATCGTGTTCGGACATCTGAAGAGCTCATTGCAAAAGGACAAAATGGATCCAGGGGTGCGTGAAGAGTAAATTTTCTAACATACCGCAAAAATGTTTTGCTGGGAGCTACTCAGATGTCCAAACCCGGCCAAATTTGACATGAACATTATGCACTCGAACATCTTCCATGCCAAAAAAAATCAGAATTTTTAATGTTACTAGTATTTTTAATTTTTTTACTGTTAACGCAAGGAAGCATATAAGCTCGGGAGTCTGAAATGACCGATAGAGACGCACATAGCCGGCAGAGGGGTTTCAAACAGTTGCTCGTGACCATCTTTAATTGATCCCAGGTTCCATCGATTTTTGGGACTCAACTTATCAAATTATATTTTCTGGTCTTGCCTCGGGCTTCCCTTTCAAAGAACGTGTTGCATGCCCATTAACGTCTCCATAAAATTCAGACTCGTGTTTGGCATTCAAACCACATGGCTATGACCTGACCATAAAGGTTTGTCAACAAGCAGTTTGCCAAGATCAACATCATGTTTGCTTATATATCGACATGTGTTGTGTCATGTCGCTTGGCACAATTATATGTATCCCCTCTCCTGTGATTATACGATGGGGTGATACAGAACCTGCTTACGTCCAATCAATTGCCATTTTTTTCCTCATAAGCTCTAGCTTCTAGCACAACCACGATAAAAAAAATATTTGTGGGGAAGTAATACATTTGCCATCTGACTATAAGCTTCATCCTTTTTTTCGAGAGAGACGCCAGATTTTTTTTCGACAAAGGGAATATATTATATTAATATCGCGAAGATATCAATTACGCCTGTCCTCTACAACAACGCAATACCCTAATAGCAATATGGATGCACACAGCAGCTAAAACAGATGCATTACCCAAAGTCCAGTGCTACAAAGCACCCTAAATAATAATAATTACATCCAAGTCTTTAGGAACCGATAATCTTCTACTTCCCGAATGAGTCGGTGGCACACTGCCACTTCCGATCCACTCCCAAAGCAGGCATGACTTTGCTACCTGTCGTTGAGAAGTCAGCAAAGCAATGATCCACTCACAAGCGCCAACCGGCAACTCGTCAATATTGGATAGTGAGCGATCTAGTCGCCGACCACTCGCCGATGGCACCACCCGAAACAAGTTTTCACTATCAAAACTCAAATCAGTTCGGATGATGTCAATGGACAATGCAAGATGTACAATTTTTAACGACATGGCTTTGGTTTTTACACGTAGAGTTAAAAGACCTAAATAAAGGTTAGAAAGGATACTAGAATAAAGTAATCATAAGTAAAACAAATATTTTCTTGGATCAAATAAAACATATCATAAGTATATCCTATAAAAAGAGAAAATCAAGGCAGGCCACAAATAATTCCTGCAAAAGAATTGTACATGTTTAAATAATAATAGTAGTAGAGAACACCGTATTAGGCCATGATGTGTGTATTTTTTTTTCAAAACACCCCGAGAAGGGCAGATTCCTGCATTTCATTAAGAAGAAGAGAGTTGATCCAGTTTATAAGAAAAACTGGACCCAAAAACCTAACATGCTCGGCTAATCAGAAAAAACCGAAAGAAAACCCAAAAAAGAAAGAAAGAAGAAAACGAGAAAAAAGAGGAACTAGAACTTGGGGATAGGGGCAAGACAAATGCAACATCGATGTGCTCGTCTGTATGAAAGATTCCCCCTTTTGTTGTAGCCGTACTTCTAATTATACATGGGGTGAATGATAAATATGTGTTTTATAATCGATGATCAAACTGGTTTGCTTTTGGAGTTTGGGGATCGCAAGTCACGAGCATTCACCCATTGTGGTGAAAAACAAAATCAATGCTCCAACAACCTTAATTTTTTGTTTGAATAGTGATTTGCTCTTTATATATATGTGCCACTCTCTTCACCTTACCAGATAAGAAACTCCAGTGACCACACTTCACTTTGACATGCATGTCGGCAGCACTGTCTAGCTTAGTAGACAAAGTAGGTGAAACTCAAGTAGAAAGACAAAGGAGGTGATGAGAGTTGAACAACAGGGATGTAGAAAACCTTGGGAACAGGAGACAACGGGATGAACGAAATATTCAATGATCTTGAGAAGGTAGGATTGAATTGCATGCCATTGTCGATCTTCGCACAAGAAGCTAGGAGGATTTCCCAAACATACTTGCAGACGTTTAGAGGCAGTACATAGCTAGCTGGAAGAGGATTTCCCAAGCTGTAGCTCATGCATGACCTTCTCTATAAATTTATATTATATTTGCTGGTCACTTTCGCATATGACCTCGAGTAGATAGTCAAACTCGTGCCGTTGCATTGCATGCCTATGAATTCACGTGTCCATAAAATTCAGACTCGTGTTTCAGCAGTCCATCATGCATGCATGACCATCAACAACTAATCTCAGCGTCACATGTGCGTCCCGTTTTGGCTTCTCTCACACCTACTCTACTTAGATTACATAGGAACGAACTTGTGCGGTGCCGCTGGAGATACCATTCGGTTCCGGGATGTATATACATCTTATATTGATTTTTTTTTAATAATTGCAGATTATAAGTTGAAAAGGTTCAGAATTTTTTTTGGAATAAACTTGACTTTCCTTTGTGTTAGTGTAAAAAAAATTGCGAATCAAAACCCAGCGTTGACTCCAGCCAAAATAATCAAAATATATTGCTATATACAAGTCACTATTCACAATATTTTGATCAAAATTCTTGTTTTTTTGCCCTGAAGTGAACGGGTTTTTTTTTTCTTTTGTGGAATCTTTTTTACGAGTTCAATGGAAGGTCAAATTTATTTCTCAAATATTTTCAGAATTTTTTACTTTTTATTTAATTACTACATTTTTTCATATAGCGTGTATACACCCCCATAGACCAAACGTTTGCACCCGTGGTGCCACCTCCTTTTGCATTTCTCCCTAGTGGTCATCATCAGCAAATATGAACTAGAAAGTGACCATTCTTGGATGATTCATCAGAGCTGCTTAAGCCGACCAAGAAAAAAAAAGGCAATCTGAGAAGGCTCCCATGTCGCTCCCTAGGGCGACACTGCGGCGATCCTTAGTGCAGCCATCCCAGCCCAAGCAGCTCCCTTGCCGCTGCTGCTACCGGACGTCGGCAGGGCCAGCTCTGAAGGTGCCTGAGGCTAGAAGGTGGCGGCGGTAGCCCATTGGTTCAGCTAGGGCGGTGTTGGTGTCATGTGTACATATGACGACTTGGGCAAATAAGATGAATGGTTGACCTAATCGTGATCTTCGAGTGAAAGTATGAATAGATTTTACAAATTCTAGCCTTACAAGTTGGAATCTCTCTCTGATGACGGTGTTGTCGATGGTGGAATGGAGGAACTCGTTGCAGAGGAACCCCAAATGGATCTAAGTGAAGGAATTCTCCTATGGATCTCTTTTCATGTGCTCTGGTCTCTGGTCCTTCCTCCTCCGACGCTCTTTTGTGTGTTGTCCAGTTACAAAAGTTGTTGGTGTAGATGAGGGGAAGGCGAGGGCGCTTGGTACAACCGCTGGTACAAGCGATCATGCTCGTACCACATGTTGTCTTCTCTTCTGTGGACGCCATATACAATTTCTTCCAAAAAAAGTTGTCCATTTCCCCTCAATCACCCAAATATGGTTGTATATCCTTACGAAAGTGTTTGATCCTAAAAAATCAATAAAAAATTCAAGGTTTCTCTATTTTTGAAAATTATTCATTAGTGAAGAGGCAAAAACTAGCAAAATTATGGTTAAACCAAGAAAAATACCATCGGAAAACACTACATAAGATAGATCCATCATTGTAGGCTAGAAGCTAACTGGAGATATCACCAATATTACCTGAAGAAATCAAGCATGTTAAAAATAGTCTTCCCAAGACCCTAAGGCCTCTGTTGATAAAGACAGTGTCTAGGAGGCGCTTAGGCATGCCTAAGTGTTAGGTTATGGCCAAACGCCTCGCCTAGGGCATAAATGGAAGTCTAGGTAGGCAAGAATCATTTGTTACCCAAGTGACAAATCATGCCATATTGCCCAGATATGTCAAACAGGACATATTCCAATGGTAGTAGCTGCTAGTTAACATATTTATATGTCCTAAATTAACATCAATACACATATAATAACCACATATACACCCTGATAGTAAAGCTATATTATCGCCTAGGGCTCTTAAGCATCGCCTAGGCACTAGATGAAGACCAACCGCCTCGCTTCTACCGCTTTTTCAACCTTGCCTAAGGCATAGAGAAGATACATACATGGCAAAGAAATCTTCGAAAAGGAACTCAGATACTCTAAACCTTACGGTGCAGAGAGAAGCCACTAAACCGTGATCTTGCCTAACCTATCTTACGAGGTCAAGCAAGTCACCGAAATGATCCTTAAAATACTAATCCTTTGATAATCTTCATAAATGGCTGAAAATAGTCGAAAAGGAGCTCAAACGCTCTAAACCTTGGAAAAAAGTTGCTATTTAAAGCACATACCAGTTATAGAGACAAGCTGCTAACTCTTAATCTCGATGAACATACCTTAAGAATTCCAGGATGTGACCAAAATGTGTGTTGATATCTTAAGCCATTAAGAATATGCATAATTGGTTGGAAAATCTTTGACAAAAAGCTCAAATGATATAAACCTTGGAAAAACCCGTAATCAAGTGCCCATTCCTACCGCAGAAACTAGTCGCTAACCTGAGAAGTCGCCAAAGCTACTATAAGAAGTAAATCATATCACCCAAATGAGCCTCCAGATTCTATGTCATTGTCAGCATACAACATTGCTTAGAAATCTTTGAAAAGGAGCTCAGATGTTGTAAACCTTGGTAAAAGTTGAAATTCAAAGCACATTCCTGCTATGGAGACTAACCTCTAAGCCAATATCTTGCCAAGCCTAGAAGTTAAGCATGTCACCAATGTGAGACTCAAGATCCTAAGCGTTAGAGAATCGACATACATGGATCTGAAATTGTTGCAAATAGCTCATATGCAGAGTTTAGCACATTTGTCTTGCATGGACTGACTGCTAGACCGAGAGTCACCAAACCTATCATAAGAAGTCAAGCATGTCACAAAAATGAGCTTAAAGACTGTAAGACATTGGCAACCTACCTACAATGCTCATATATTTTTAAAGAAATCAAATGCTCTAAACCATAGGAATGTTGAAATATAAATGACATTAATGCTATAGAGACTACTCGTTAACCCAAGGTCTCACCAAAGATACCATAATACATCAAGTGTGTCACCAAAATGAGCCTCCAGATAATAAGCCTTTGACAATCTACATACACACCTAATAATAATTGAGAAGGGGATCAAATGCTCTAAACCTTAGGAAAACATGAAATTTGGCGCACATTACTTGAGCGTTGGAGCTTTTCTCATTTGGCCACGAGGCGAAGACGTGTTGCCTTGAGTCGCGGCCCCTAGGGACTTGACTCGATGACAGGGGTCATCAGGATGTCGTGGTTGGCAGCCGAGGTGGAGCTATCCCCACCATGAAGTCTTCTTGGGAGTGTTGAATTCTTGTTCCTCCTGCATCCATCGTGGCGCACTATGAGCATAGCTCAATGTCGCCTCCGGGCCTCTTCCTTAACAGAGAAAACTTTTATAAACACAAGAGCTTGTAGAAGCAACGGCTAGGAACTCGCCAATGCAAACAGAAAGACAACAAAGACCACGGTCTGCGAAGCAAATTGCTGCCTCGAAGAAGACAACGTCGATAAGGGCCACTAAACACTCCGAAAGCAATGAACGCTGGCCAAATCCAGACGGATTCGCCGGAAACCTAAACCGACTTGATCCCAAAAAACCCGTTGGAGACACAACTCCGCACGCCACGACGATGATAAGCTCACCAACGGATTCCTACACTAGGGCAGGTGGCTGGCTCGCCACCACAAACCAAATGCGAAGACTATGTAAATAAAACCAGAAAAATAATAGCCATGTCGGCTGCAGGATATGTCCAGGTATGATGTCGAGCTCGCCGCCGTCTAGGATTGTGTGTTGACACCCTCTTCTCCGATGAAGCTAGGCCAGGTTGCCCTAAAAAGATTGTTGTGATGGCTGCCAGCTTCACCAACACCGTTGTCGAGCACCACCTAATGAAGATCGCTCGGTCATGAATCTCGTTCGCCATCTCGCAGCCGCTCTCCAAGTTGCCACTGTCGTTGTTGCGCGGGCTTTGCCTAGCGACATACCCAGGTGGCGACGAAGAGGGAGAAAAGATGGGTGAAGAAAATTTGCGGATTGCCGCCTGAAAACGCCCTAAATAAAACAATACGAAGCGACATGGCAAAATTTTTTTGGCTAGATTGGAAAAATGAAGGCAGAAATTTGGGATGCGCGTAATCCCTGCTGCAGGAAAGCCAGGGGTGAGGATGGCGGTGGGCCCCACGCGCGTGCCCACGAGTGGGAAGTCTGGTAGTGGAATGGAATAAAATAATCTGCCGTCTAACCTAGCTCAAAAAAAAAACATGACGACGACGTGGACGGCGGTCGCTGACAGGCGGCGCCGGGCGGCGGGTAACGGGGCCGGCCCGGCTCTGCAATTAACAAACTGAATCCGTCCGGGAAAAGAGCATCGCGAGCCATTGGAGTCTCAGATGCTCCCCTCGTCGTCTTATCCCCACACCACACCTTCTCTGCTCTGTTTATATAAGTAGTAAGTGGAAGAGAGAGAGCTGGGCTCACCGTCTCCACCCATTCTTGGTCTGGTCTCGTCTCCACGCGGCACACAGCAGAGCAGGACAGGGCAGGGCCGGCGATGGCGCTCAAGGCCTCCTTCCCCGGCGAGCTCGCCCTCCTCGACTCCGGCACCAGCAGGGGAGCAGCCTTCCGCCACCGCCAACGGCAGCGCAGAGGTAAGGGCCTTTCCTTCCTTCCTTCCGCTGGATTCTTTCTTTCCCCCTTCCTTGTTTCCCGGATCCAAGTGCATGTGGATGTGGATGTGGGCTTATACTCTTCTTGTGGACTGCTAATTTCATCTCCTGCCTGCCATTCTTGTTCTACTTCATTCTTAAACCAATTCTATTAGCCGTCAGTTCCGAGGTGACTGCCAGCATGTGGTGGTGGTGCACTATCAGCATGTGGTGGTGGTGCTGGTGGTGGTGTACTATCTATCTATCTATCTAGCTAGCTAGCTAGCTACATGGACAGACAGAATTGCTTTAAAAATTCCACTCTGCAAGCAAAGATCCCTTCTGTGGCAGGTCTGGAATGAAGACTACATGTTCTAGTACTCGTAAGCAGCATCCATTGCTATTCTGAAGAGAGAGAGAGAGAAAACATTACTACTCTAGTTAGTTAGTTAGTTAGTTAGTTAGTTAGACCCCTGTTTGGTTTGCCTGGGGGAAAAAAATGAAGGAAAAACTGACCTATTTCTTCAAAATCGATCGATCGATCGGTTTCGCGGGTTTTCGGAGAATATATATATGTATGTATGAGTTAAATGCAGTCTGTCAGTGTAAAGTTGCACGCACGCACGCACGCTCTCTTCTCACCTCATCCCATGATGCAGCCTAACCGTTCTGATTTGGACGTCCTTCAATTCAAAAGCCAGGGTTTCCTTTCCTTCCATCATCATCATATATATATATA
>CBMN010035465.1:0-19419 GCA_000582825.1 Hordeum pubiflorum | reverse complement strand
GGGGGGGGGGGGGGAGGTCGGCCGAAAAAGGCAACACAATCTCTTTGTGAGACCTCGCGATGGTGTCCGGCCCCACCAAAAAGCCTAGGTAGGCGTTGATGGCCTCAGAATCAAGCTCTTCTTGTGAAACCCGTGCGGGGTCCTTCGACCCCGTGTATTGGGACATCAGTGAGCCCCGGGCCTGCAGGTGCAAGACGCGACGTGCCACCCATGTGTGCACGATGTGGCCTCCGGTCAAACCACCTTTCTTTAGGCGGGCGGTGGCCTCTGCCAGAACCTTGACCTCCGTGGTCGGTTTGATAAGCGGATCCCATGAAAGAAGCTTCCAAGGGGGATTGTTTACGAAGGCCGGCAGATCATCGCAGAGGCCCTCCATGTAAAACCAAGACTTGTGCCACTCCCGAATGGACTTCGGGAGATCAAAGGAGAAAAAGGTGGAATTCAGGCGGAGCAGCAGGATGGCCCCTCCGAGGTCGCAAATAGCGCCTTCGTTCGACTGCACGCAGACTCAAAAGAAGTAACAGAACAAATCGAAGTGCGGGGCTATCCCGAGATAGCACTCGTAGAAAGTGATGAAGTTGGCAATATGGAGCACTCCATTGGGCGAAATATGGCGGAGCTGGCAGCCGAGGAAGTGCAGGTGGCCGCACATGAAAGGGTGGATCGGGAAACCGAGTCCCTGCCTAAAATAGCCCGAGCATAGGACATGCTCGTTGGCGTGGGGCTCTGGTGGAACTTCCCCGACCGGAAGTCGTATGCTTAGATCCGCCGGCATGAGGAGTCCCTCCTTGTACCCCTCGACCTCGCTCTCCATCACCGCATACGGGAACCACTATCCCATGCATGGGCGCAACGTGCCCCGGCTTCGCCCCTCCTTTGGGGGTGGTGCGCTTCCTTTTTTTCACCCGTGGACCTGGATGTCGGCTCCGGGCGAGAGACCTGACTCCCCTTGTCGCTCCTGGTCTTGGCCATCGACGGCGAGGGTGCGGAAACAAGATGAGCAGAGCGGTGACACGCCAAGAGTGCTTGAGATGGACGAAGGGGTGGAATGAACCAGAAACAGGGTAGGGTTTTGAAACCCCCAATTTCCCTCTTTTATAAACGGCCAGACCCAACGCGTCGACAGTCCAAAACGGAACGGGCGAATCCTTTTTCCCCTCCCTAGGAGGATTCTCCTTTTTCTTTTTGCAGGAAACAAGAGCGACGATCACGGCGGCGTCATCCCCTAAAGATCCGCGATGGGCCCGTCATCCGCATATAGCGAGGGTTCGGGCTGATGGATGCCCGGCCTACCGGAAAAATAACACTCAGAGACTATCCGGCTCTAGGTAAGAAACGGGAGCTCGCCGGAAGTCTCACACCTTCACTGCGCTCCACCATGATCGGGGGCTACTGACGGGGTTATGTACCGGGGGTGGCTAACACCCAGGAGGCTGACCTCATCAACCACAAGGGGCCCAACAGGAGGCCAGCGACCTTCTTGGCACCCAAGGCTAGAGAGCGACAATGCCCTAGATCGCATCTAGCATGTCAACCCTAGATCTCTCATGCCTATATAAAGGGAGGTCTAGGGTCCCTCTTGATCTTCTATCCTGAGATAGGAGAAATCTCGGTAGCAATCTCATACACCATTGTAACCCCTCGCACGAGGTATCCCTCCGGACGTAGGGTACTACTCTCCGGAGGCCCGAACCTGCATAAACCCTCGTGTGACCTCCGATCGATGACTTCCAGCTGCACTTGGACCAGTACCGAGGGATCTGACGAAAATATGCTCCGTCAATGCCGCAAGGGAAACAAAACCAAAATAAAAAAACAAAACAGACAGGTCCCTACTCCTCTTGCCTCCAACGATGCCATCGGACGGGGGAGAGAAGGAGAAGCGAGATAGCGTGGAGCAGATCTTTGACACAACGGCTAGGGTTGGGAACATGTTTAGTTTTTTTGCGGACGGGCCGGGGAGGGTGGCATGTTTAGTTTTGGTCTTTCACAAACAAGAAAAAAAACCATATACTACTAGATCTTTGTGGGTGGGGGTGGGGGATACCGCACTTGATCTTAGATAGAAGATCGTGTACTCCCCAAAAAAATCTTAGATAGAAGACCGTGGAAGGTATTTTTTAGAGGGTGTGTAGGTCTTTCACCAACCAGTAACAACCAAATGTTTCTGCAAAAGCTAACTGAGTTTAGCTCAAATGGTAAAGTTCTTTGTTGTGGAATCAATCCACCAGGGTTAAAGTTCTACACTTGGCACTGTTGCTTGCATTTTTCTGATTCATTTGAGATTTTTCGGCGATGTTCATTCAGTGAGAGAAGACATACCTGTCGACTACTGAAGCGTTTGTGGTGAGTTCGTCTATCTAAAAATGAGATGCCGTTTCAGTCTCTCGAAGGTGTTCATCGGGTAGACTGTTCATGCGTGTGTTCATAAATAATGAATGTATGTGTATATGTATCGGCGTTTACATCTTTGTTGTGTTTAGAAAAATGTTCCAAAAAATGAACAGTGACACCCAGTCAAGCTGTCTCAGTACAGCCGATGTCGCCTTGAACAGAAAGTTGTGCTAACGCGGGTTCGTTGTACCTGGTCGCCTCGGCAGCCAGGCGCATATTGAGCTAGATTCGTCGTTACATTAGTAGAACAGAACCCATCATATATGTCGCCAAAGTAGTTGGCTTGAGCGAACACGGCTTTCCTTTTGGTACAAGTACACGGCAATTTGCGGGAGCACGTACTTTGTATGTTCCCACAATCAGGTCTTTGTTCTCAATAGGACGCGGTCGTTCGCTAGAGTTTTTTTTTTTTGAGGTAAATACACGGTGCTTGAACTTGTCATGAGTGTGCAGTTTAGTGCATAAACTTGCAAAATACATCGAACTGGTTTCATAACTTGACATTGAAGTGCATATACGGTTCAAATCACGTTTCTATACGTCCGTGACGCTGACGAGGCATGCCACCATGGTATGGGACCTGTTGTCAGTGACTAGATGGATGGAAAAACGACGTGTAGCCTTGTTTTTTAGGAAAAGTTGGAGTTATTTTTTCTTATCATAAGGCCCTCAGAGAGAAACTGACAAATAATAAAATAAAACTAAAACAGGTCCGTTGGCTTCCAACCAACAAACTACCCGTGGAGTTGCATGCAGGCCTAGCCACTTGACCACTTCTCATTTGCGCCTATTTGATGACTCATAATCTTTATATATATTAGGTAGAACAAGAGAAATTAAAAGGAATTTAATCCTACAAAAAGTATCGGCTCTGTGATTCGAACATCAAACCAAAGATACACCTACTTTTTTAAAAGTATCGGCTCTATGATTCGAACAGTGGGAGACGTGTATATTTTATAGGCGTTTAGCGCTGAGAAACGACAACCCAATCAGCACCCAAGGGCGCATAGGCTTGTATTTATTTTCTTAGAAAACACACAAACCTCTATACTATATAAACTTTTTAAAACAAAACATTTTTTTTCTTAAAGCATGAACACATTTATATACTACATGCATATTTTATTAAAAATGTGGAAATTTTAACATTATATGGTAATTATTTAAATATATGAAACTTTCTAAAATTATTTTAATATTCTTTAAAATGCAAATTTTTAAAAAATAAAAATATATTCTTAGTTCTTAATTTAATTATGTGTATTTTTGTTAACTTATTCCATAGATATTTTATGTAATTATATAAAAAAATTCAATGTAATTTATTTTAAACATATGTATATTTTTTATAACACATGATTATAATTTACATTTTTTATATTTTTTGAAATAAAAAACAAACACGTTGAAAACTGAGCTACACTGTGGTCCGTTTTAGCCACACGGGCTCGTTATGTTATATACCTAAATTTACCTTTTTTACAATCCGATATTGTCGGTTGGAGTTGTATGTGCGGCCGCTATATAACCCTTGGTTGCACTATTTTGCTGGAATAAGATTTTAAATTTATGTTGTTCAGCAGTGTATCAATTGTCACATGACACTAAATTTGAACAGGTCAACTGGCTAACCATGCACACATGGTTGCGGCCGATCGCTGGTTAGAAATCCAGACCCGATTTCATTATTAACAGATGTTTACAATTTATCAGTTTCTCTTCAAAAGTCTTTTTGTAAGAAAAAACATTCTGGAGGGATTCCCGTAGAAAAACCAGGCCAAAACGCCTTGCCCTGCCATCCGGTCACTAATAGGGGGTCCCATGCCATGTTGGCGCGTCTTGTCAGCATCATAGACGTATACAAATGAGTTTTAAACTATATATGCACGTCCATGCCAAGTTATGAAATCAGTTAGATGTATTTTGCAAGTTTAGGCACCAAAGTGCACATTCGTGGCAAGTTCAAGCACCAGTGATGTATTTACCTCTTTTTTTTGCTATGTTTTTTTAAGAAAATATCAACTTTATTAATTGAAAATAATAGTTACATCGTTAATAAGGAAAGGTACAATGTCAGTCATAGGCTCTTCAAACCAATTGCTTGTCACGAAGACTTTTGCTAATCTAGCTAGTTCATGAGCAATCATATTTACAATGTTCAAAACTAATAAGAGAAAAATCGCATGCCATAAAATAGCAATCATTAAATACTGCCGCCGCCGCTCCAGTAGAGAATCCTAAACTCTTCATCGTGTCAATCACTTTCATATTGTCGGAATTAATCACAAGACCATTGCATCCCGTCCTTTGTGCAAGTACTAAACCAAATCTTAAAGTCAAAACTTCAGCTGTCAAAACGTCAGCACACCAGTCAATCTTCCAGTTTCCGCCAGCAATGAAGCTTCCTTTATCATCTCTAAGAACAGCCCCCGCTGTGCCCCTAAGCAGATCATGATCAAAAGAAGCATCAGCATTCAATTTGACAAAAACCCATAGGAGGTCTACTCCACCCCCCCTGTTCTAAGAGTTGCGTTTGGGGAGTGAGCATTAACATAGTTTGCCGCTATAGCATGAAACCCATGTTGGGACTTTCCTTCATGAACCAACTTACGTCTATCCCACCATAGATACCAAGCTGTAATAACGATTAATTCACGTGTATTCTGGACTCCCAAAATGGCTAAATCTTGATCTGGCATAAGAAGAAGGAACTCAAGGACCGCCTCTCTCACCCGATCGGTAACGCAAGCTTTCCTAATCACATCATACAGCCCCAGTTTATTCCACACCTCTTTTGCCTTGTGACACACAAACAACACGTGTTTTGTATCTTCCGGTCCATGTAAACATGATGGGCAGATGGGCAAAACTTTCATATGTCTATTAGCAAGTGTGACACGACATGGGAGAGTTCTATGCAACGTGCGTCATATGAAAATTTTCACCTTTGCCGGGCAAGACAATTTCCAAATCTTACCCCAGATAGGATTTACACTAACTCTCCCCATACCATTTGTCACTTGTAAATCATGAACCCACTATTGAGGAAATCATGCTTCTCAATGGATCAACCATGTGTAGTGTAATGTAGTCATTCACCACAATATACCCAACCAACTCTATTTTTTTTGTCTTGTTTGATGCGCAACCATGCATGCTTCCCCATTAGGTGAAGCTTATTCCCATCATAAAAAAGCCTGATTAGCTACCTGTCCGCATGCAAGGGAACCAAATTGGGATTGAAAACTTGCATGGAAACAGTGGATTCTTAAAAAGAAAAAAAAACTTGATGAGCTTCCTTTCTATATGCAATGGAATCAAGTTGGGATTAAAAGGTTGGTTGGAAGGTCCAAAGAAAAGAAGGCATCTAGCGCAGCTATGTGGATACAGGGAGAAAAAGAGACGTTGACAGGAAGCACAAGAGGGAAATGTGAAAACACAGTCGTTTGGTCTTTCAAAATCAAATGTCTGCATTGACAACACGTGAAGTCTAACTAAATGATTAGACATGGAATCGTCTTGGACATGTGGAGTGGATCGGATGACGTCAAGACATATACATATAGCAAAATAAAGTTAGGATGATGTGACTACTTGAGAGTGCATGAAAAATATATTTAATGAATATTTATGGCAGTTTGATTGGACGGAGACTCCTGCTGGACGTGTGGAGTGAATCGATACCGTCAAGACATATACATATACCAAAATAAACCTAGGATGACATAACTGCTTGAGATTGCATGAAAAAAATAGTTAATGATGATTTGTGGCAGGATGTATGTGCATGAAGATTTAGTGATAGCATGCACATGAAGAGTTAGGGGGTAATCGTTTTTACATGATGGACCTATTTGATGATGTGGATATGTTATATGTCAAGATAAATAACATAGTGGGGATGAATTTCTTATGTATATATATAGGATTAGAATGAAAAAAAGTAAGTGCTTTTGTCTTCCTTACAACACACCGTACAATTCTATCATTAAAAAATGGACCTTGATAAGTTTTACACGTGTGCCTCGAACACATGACAACTCCGAACTTTTTTTACGGCAAATTTAATGACGCGAGGAAGGCAACTTTAGTTGTCAAACATGACAACTTCCTTTTCACATGGTAAGTTTTAGTTTTTTTTGTTTTGTATTTTCTTTTTTGATGGCAACTTTAGTTGTAAAAACATCAGGAAAGAAGTGCTTCGTGCCACAGTAAGACACTTATCATTTGTATAAAAAAGGTATAGATCTGTTTGTCCAGGAATATCTTCACATATATTAGTAGAGCACATAATAAAGGTTCACCAGACACTTGATTTCACAGGAAATTTGACGTCCGTATGTATGCAAAATTCGACATCCAAATGTATGTTGAACTTTATTTTAGATGAACGTGTCCTAAACTTTGGTGTTTAGGTTGAGCATTCCATGTTCCTCTGCTTCGATCATTGTTCTCGTAGCTTCTTGCGCATGCATTTTAAGTTATACCTAATTTTCTAACTCATTCTGATTAAAGAGATACACAATCATGTAATATGACAACGACCTTGGAGGCTTGGAACTCGGAGGTCTTTCGAATATTGTTTGGAAATCTGAGCCTCGAGGTTTTCTAGTAGATGCTTTGACAAACGATGTACTCCCTTTGTAAAAAATATATATAATCATCTAAACTTTTTTATATTTATTTATGAAGGGAGTATCAATTATAAACCATCATGATAGTTTTTTCATCAAAAGATAGACAAGCCTTTCCTGTCTGTCAAGAAACGAAAGATAGGCAAACCTTTGCATATTCGCGAAAAAGAACTTTGGTACCTGGATTCACGAAAAAGAACTTTGGTGCCTGGCTAGTGGGTTAGTGACCACCGTGGTAAACCAATCAATTCAAATAGTAGTAACATCGTCCACGTCGGTGGATATTTTTCTTTAGGATCCAAATAAATCTTAAACATTTGGATTTTAAGCATGTCATCCTGAATATTTTTTCATGATAACTTTAGTTCATGTGAAGTGACAACATTAGTTGTTAAAACATGATAACTTTGTTTCAGTTTTTTTTTACAAAAAACTACTACGAAACTAAAGTTGCCATATTAAACATTCGAATTGTCAGGCTTAAAATCCGAACGTTTGAAATTTATCATTTTCGTTCCTTTAACATCCAGACACTAGCCGGGCGCCACAAACCGGCCTCAAACGCCCGGGCAGCCCGTCCGATCACTGACCGGTCACGAAAATCTGAACCAGACGGACGCCTCAAACAAACCTCAAATGTCCGGGCTGACCGACATCCATCGTATCTATCCCAAATATGGGGCGGATAGGAGGGCGGCCTGGACGCGTCCGCCATGCCGTCCTGGTCCAGCCTGGCCCACCCCGACCCCACAAATATCCCCATCCGGCAAACCCTAGGCATCGGTCAATCTGAACTCCACTACACTCCCTTATTCGTCCACTCCACTTCCGATCCCCTCCCCTCCGATCCGATGGCTGGCGACGGAAGCAACAGTGGCTCCGGCGGAGAGTCTGATGCCTCGACCATTGATGTGGAGAAGCTCGCCCTTTGCGTCACCATTAGGAGGTCGCTGCTCGAGCAAGGCGGCCCCGGCGGATCTTCCTCAGCACCCGACGCCCATCGAATCAGTGTCGGCGAAGGCGCCGACCCTTCCCGCCCAACGCGTAGCTCCGGCAGGTCCGCTTCTCTCCTTCAGGTACGCTGCCCAGCTCCACCACCCTCTGGTTTCGGAACTGGTGCCCGGCCACCGTTGGGTCCTCGTGCCCGCGTCGGAACTGTGGCGCCCGAGGACGCCCGAGTCCGAGGCACGGGCAGCCCAGCGCGAGCGACAGCGGGCGAGGGAGGGGGAGGCGATGTGTGCGCGCCGTTCGCGCGTGAGCGCGCCAGTCCATCCCGACGATGCGCTCCTCGCGTCGGTCCTCCGCCGCTCTCTCACGACGACGGATACGGATGCGCGACGCCTCCGCCGCAAGAATTCCAAGGCACTCCGACTAGCCATCGAAGCGTCGGAGCGCGAGGCAAACAAGGAGGCGGCGGCGAAGGCGAACGCGGCCCGCCATGCGAAGGAGCAAGAGCGCCTGCTCCGTAGGCTGTCGGGCATTAGGTGCAGCTCCGAGTCCGACCTGACGAACGGCTCCACCTCCCGCTCCGACGACGACGCACCTCCGCACGCCGACGCCTACACGGAAGACGGGTACAGCCGCGTCGACGACCGAAAGGGGAAGGGGCCGGTGAGGAAATGGTGATTTCCTCCGCCCTTCCCCGTTCTGTTTATATTTGAAGTATGTTTTAAGTAGTTTGTAGTATGAATTTGCCGCTGAACTCTGATGAACTATGCTTTTTTTGTCCGGTAATGCAATGTGATCCGATGAACTGCGTGTTGATTTAGTTTTACGTAGCATTACATGGTTTAAGGGTTTGGATACGAGAGACGCGGGCATGAAAGCCAACAACAAATGAGGCATGTTCGGTTAGTGACGCGCCTCAACGGCGAACGTGTCCATGGTGTGTTTGAGGGTTTGGATTTGCTATGTTTCATGCTCTAATCCATGCTCTAATTCATTTCCGTTCGACGTTGGTAAAAAATGAAGGCATACTCTCCTCTCCGGGCCCATCATCCCGTCCCCATCCTTCCTCATTCCAGGAATCTATTTCAGCCAATGGGCAATGGCGGGCTTCCCAATCCCAAGTCGAGTAGAGCACCCGCGCGCGAGCTTCTTCCAGTTCTCCCGACACCGCCATGGCGTCGCCGGCGACGGCCAAGCCCAAGACCACCAAGAAGCACAACGCGCGCCTCAACAACCCCTTCCCGCGCGCCGTCCCGGCCACCGCTTTCCGCAACGGCGATGCCGCGCCGCCCCTCTCCTTCGGCCCGTTCTCCAAGCTCGCCCACGCCCACGATTACCCCGTCGGCTCCCGATTCCGCCTGAGCTGGAATCCCTCGCTCGGTGGAGCGGTATCGCTGGCACGCGTCTCCTCCTCCTCCGGCGGTAACCCTCCCAGCCGCGTGATGTGGGAGACCATACCCGGCGTCGCGTTCGTCTCCGCGGCTTCCGCCACCACCGAGGCCGACGAGTGCCGCGGGTCGTTCGCGCTCCGCGACGGACGCGCCCGCCTTGTCCCCGACCGCCAGAGCGTCGACAGGATCAGGGCCTTGTACCGCTGCGACGTCGAGGCCGGCGCTGACTCCCTGCGCGGCGCCGCGTTCGAAGCGCCCGACCAGACACGGTTCCCGGTGCTGTTGATCACCGGGATCGTGTCTGCGAAGAAGGCGGACCCGGCGTCGTCGTGCTGCTGCGGCCTGCGTGCCGGCCGCCGCGCCAGGGCCCGCGCTGGAAAGCCGGTCCTGTCAGCGAGGTACTGGGTCTTCCTGGAGGAGAAGAGCGACACGCAAGTGTCATTCAGCGTCAAGATCGCCGACTACCAATGGAGCTGCGGCCACGCCGATCCTTCGAGTCCACCACCGGCGGCCACGACAGCTCCAAGGCCCCACCGGATCAACCTCCTGAGCCTTCGGCTCCGCCTGGCGGGGCGAGTCCATAGGAACATGAGCAAGAAGAAGAAGCTCTCCGCCGGGTTGCCGGCCCAGGAGGAGGTCTCAGTGCTGCTGCCGCCGCCGGGGAGAGCGTCGGCGGACGAGGAGGCACGGCCGGAGGAGTTCAATCGGGTGTTCCTCACGTACGCGAGCGAGCGCGACGAGCGGTTCTACGGCTTCGGCGAGCAATTCAGCTGCGTGGAGTTCAAGGGGAGAAGGGTGCCCGTTCTTGTGCAGGAACAGGGGATTGGCAGGGGAGACCAGCCAATCACTTTCGCTGCCAATCTCCTCAGCTACAGGTAAATAATACTGTTTCCCCATGTTTTGTTACAAATATTTGTTGATTGTGGGCTTCAATCCAAATTCAAAATACAGTGCTCCCTCCGTCCCATAATATAAGACCGTTTTTTACATTATACCGTTCAATCTGCATATAATTTTGGTCAAAGATTCAAAGGTTTGACCGTTCTGATTCTAAGAGTTTGGGCATCATCGATGGATTGGATTGGAACTTATCTTGTTATCTCAGTGTGGTCGCTTGTTGCATCCATGAACCAACTTGAAACGTACAAGTATTTAAGATGGCAATGATGGTGAGTGTAACGACTCACAGCTAGCGACAGTGACAGATTGTCACAGTTGTCTTGCGCGTGTGCGCTTGGAACTCCTACTCCATGTCCACAGTTCTCTCACTCTGTCATAGCCAGAAGAGGAGATTTTGTTGCCATTTTAAGCAGTCCTATATTTTTGTATTTCGATTATGAGATGCTCTGTTGTGGTGTTCAACTCGTGGTGGTTTTCTGTAGGTCGGGAGGAAACTGGAGCACCACGTATGCCCCATCTCCTTTCTACATGACCTCCAAGATGAGGTCCTTGTACCTGGAGGGATACGATTATTCTATATTTGACCTTACAAAACCTGACAGAGTGCAGATTCAGGTAGCCATTCAGCCAGTCTATATCCATATTCTAATCAGTCTCCGAGCGAGCTGACTGAAGTCAAGAACCGCGGACGGTCCAACTCAACTCGGCTGTGCACGAACGATTCAGAGATTCCATCCTCTGTTTTGCAGGTTTATGGGAATTCGCTTCAGGGAAGAATACTAGAGGGAGAGTCACCGACCGAGCTGATCACGAGCTACACGGGGTCGACCGGACGGCCGCCGGTTCTTCCCAGATGGATCACCTCCGGCGCGGTCGTCGGCATGCAGGGCGGCACGGACGCCGTCCGCCGTGTGTGGAGCCAGCTGCAAGAGCACGACGTCCCGGTCTCCGCATTCTGGCTGCAGGTCTCCGGTCTGAAGGAATCAAGAAGCACTTGAGAAGGAAAACACTGAGCTCTGAAGTCTGAACTAGTGCATGTTGCATATTCTGCAGGATTGGGTTGGGCAGAGGAAGACGGCGATCGGGTCGCAGCTCTGGTGGAACTGGGAGGTCGACGACGATCACTACGGCGGCTGGAAGGATCTTATACGCGACCTCCGGTGCGACGGCGTGAGGACGATGACATACTGCAATCCCTGCCTCGTCCCGGTTCGTGCCGTGCATCCCCGATCGATCAGCCGGAGCTCCAAATTGTGGTGAAAATTCCTTGTGATCGGATGGATCGAGCTTATATGTATGTGCAGATGGGTGAGAAGGGGAACGCGAGGAGGCACCTGTACGAGGAGGCCAAGGAGCTGGGGATCCTGGTGAGGGACGAGGCCGGCGAGCCGTACATGATGCCCAACACGGCGTTCGACGTGGCCATGCTGGACTTCACCAACCCGGCGGCGAGCTCCTGGTTCAAGGGCATCCTGCGCGGGATGGCGGACGAAGGCGTCAGCGGCTGGATGGCGGATTTCGGCGAGGGCCTTCCGCTGGACGCGCGGCTCCACTCGGGGGAGGACCCCGTGGCGGCGCACAACCGGTACCCGGAGCTGTGGGCGCGCGTCAACCGGGAGTTCGCCGACGAGTGGAAGTCGGAAGCCGGCGAGGAGGAGGAGGAAGGGCTGGTGTTCTTCGTGCGGGCGGGGTTCAGGGAGAGCTCCAGGTGGGCGATGCTCTTCTGGGAGGGGGACCAGATGGTGAGCTGGCAGGCCAACGACGGCATCAAGAGCAGCGTGGTGGGCCTGCTCAGCGGCGGCCTCTCCGGCATCCCGCTGAACCACAGCGACGCCGGCGGGTACTGCACCGTGGACCTCCCGCTCCTGCGCTACCGACGGAGCGAGGAGCTCCTCATGCGATGGATGGAGGTGAACGCCTTCACCGTCGTCTTCCGCACCCACGAGGTACCAGCACCACACACACACAAACACGTACTACAACTATTGGACGATGAAGCACGCGTCGCATGATGATTCAGATGACCCACGGATTTGTTCTGTTGCAGGGGAACAAGCCCGGGTCCAACTGCCAGTTCTACTCCAACAGCCGGACCCTCGCGCATTTCGCGCGCTGCGCCAAGATGTACAAAGCCTGGGAGTTCTACCGCATCCAGCTTGTCAAGGTACACAAACATGGGTCCAAACGCCATGCTCTTCTGCTAGCGCTTGTAATTATTAATTTTTGATTTCTTGTCGTCGCTACACGTATGACTAAAATCATCCTATTCCTGTACGACATAGGATAAGCAAGGTTGATTGCTAACTGATGCAACATCCCCAGCGCCAAGTAATTTCGCTTCTTGTCATGCAGGAGGCAGCGGAGAAGGGCCTCCCCGTGGCGCGGCACCTCTTCCTGCACTACCCGGAGGACCGGCGCGTGCAGGAGCTGACCTACCAGCAGTTCCTTGTCGGGACGGAGATGCTGGTGGTGCCGGTCCTGGACAAGGGCAGGACCGCGGTGACCGCCTACTTCCCGACGTCGGCCGGGGGGTCGTGGAGGCACGTGTGGACGGGCGAAGAGTTCGGCGGTGGGCGCAGGAGCGGGCACGGTAGCGTGGGGGAGGCGACGGTGCACGGGTTCGAGGCCGAGGTCAGCGCCGACGTTGGCTGCCCGGCTGTGTTTGTGAGGGTTGGCTCACCCGTTGGGGAAAGGTTTGCTAGAAATTTGAGAGACCTCCGTGTAATTTAACTGGACGAGTAAATGGAAACAACAACTAAACAGTTGATAATTGGACGAGTAACAACTGGAAAGTGGAAAGCGTCATTGCAGCCGTCTTGGACGCCATGCCACATCGGCAGTGCCAAATTTCATTCGAGCAGGGGAGCAGATCCCTGTTTTTCCAAACAAGCAAGATTTTTTTTTTTTACCACGCGCATACACTAACCCCTATGAACGTACACACGCACATCCTACCCCTCTGAGCACCTCCGAAAGACTGAACCGGCATATCATTTTGAGATTTATGAAGTCACCGTAGGCGCCTCGTCGTCGACGGGAACGTCCCCTTCCACTTAATGCGCATTGCTGGAAATCCAGAAATAAATGCGAGTACCAGGACTTGAACCCTGGTGGGCTGGGGATACCACAGTCCGTCTAACCATCCAACCGCAGGTTGGTTCGCCAAACAAGAATTTTTGATGCTAACGTGTTTGGTGTGCTCTTGAAAGAAAAATAGCAGAACCAATGGTCGACCTTTAATTCCAGGCATACATGCATACCTAAGGCAAGGGCATCTTGAACGCGGACCCGGTATGCATATCGATGGGTTCGCGGAAATTGATATGGAAGCCGGCCATCCAATCATGTCCGCATACATTTAAAATTGGATTTGAACAAATGGGACGAATACAAGCAAATCGGATGATTTTCATCTAAACCGGACGAAAATCTTTACATTATAACGAACTAGGCTATTCTAACCTAACCTAAATGATCGTCGGTCATGACAACGTTTGTTTCGCACGATATGTCTTCCTCATGTCCGATAGCAAGCTCACCGATCGATCGTGAGCCCCGGGAAGTGAAGCTTCGGCGGGAGGGGAAGAGTAGTGGCCTTCGTGAAGCTCTGGACAAACTCACCGGATGTGATGCCCGGCAAGACGTCGGTTGTGGCCTCTTACGTTCTACTCTTCCTCGCTATCGATGGCAACGAACATGGACGTGTCGGCCTGCTCGTGGCGGCGGGGTGCGAATGTCGATGACGACGCGGCCGACGGAGAGTTGGTGACGTCCTCGATCTCGTCCTCAAATTCCTCTGCGGACGTCGATGTCTAGCTGATGAGGTTACCTACCAATGGGTATACTCATGAAGATCCAACACAGTATGATCCATGGGTCTACAACTCAAGTTACCTTAACGTGGCCTAAAAGGGTGAAATCCACTCGGACGATGACAATTTTAGGAAAATTTTGTTTTCAAACACATACACAATTTTCAAATGTTGTTTCTGTACATGATGAAAAATTCATAAATTGTTGTGATGTTTTGCATGCCAAAATTTGAATTTTCTTTCCATACATGATGTCAAATTCACAAATTACGTGCGACCTTTACATGAAAAACTATAAAATATGTCATATGTATCATGGAAATAAGAGTGTGCAACTCATCCCCGTGCCTTTACCCCCTAAAAGTCCTCATAACCATCTAAAATAATTGCAAGGAACAAACTAAAGTAATTGTCTTATGGTTGCCATGTAGTATGCGTTTTTTAGGATGAACCTAATAGTAACCATAGATTAACCACATAAGTTGCCACAAACAATTTAAACAAATTACCATGTTGGTGGATTGATGAAACTAGATATCCAAGTAGATGTGGTTTGTGCGGCATTCATTTCGAAATGAACTCAAATGAACAAGGCATGGAGGTAATTGGGTTCGTACACCTCCTCGAAGGCCATGAAGCAGGGCACCTCCTTGAATGACACACAAATCTCACAACTTGACCATGCAAATTGCGATGTCGGAGAGGGATACGAGGTCATGATGGTGTTGGATGGAGGAGCAACCTGAAAGGAGAGGGAGTAGGTGATGCGCGGAGAATGGGGAGTAGCACGCAGGGTTGACGGTTGGGAGGACAACGGTGGCAAGGTCGATGACACAACGGAGCTTGAGGGAGGCAGATGGCGAGGTCGATGACGCGGCGGTACTCTGATGGCTATAACCATTTCGACCACCATGGCCTCAACCTCATAGTGGATGATGATGGTGACGCTCTACGGTCAAGCAGCAAGGACGGCGGCACCGCATTGCACATGTCGCAGACCAAACAACGACGAGGGGAGGCGCGACACTGGCTATTGGCGGCGTGGATAGAAGTGGTCTCCGTCAGCGAGGGACCCAGGCGAGGGCTTGATGGCGGCGGTAATGGAGATCGGGGTCCTGCCCTTGGGGGCTGGCAGTGAGGCGGCGGCTGGATCTGGAGTCGATTTTTTTCCGAGGGGGGATGGCTTGCGAGGACGACATGACATGCCAGGGCGCACTTCGGCCTGTGCTTGAAATGAAGAACCGCCATGGTTAATGGACTGCCGAAAAGTTGATAGCTGGGGAAATACAGAGGTGATGTGATGTATGCATGTTGGCCGGGTGAGAAAATCGTTCGGGCAATGAAGGATTGGAGCGAACGGTTGCTCCATGATGTATTCACGCCTGCAGCGGTGCGTGGAGATTTGTGCATGACGTCAGACCACTATGGCGCGTGCGCCAGGGCGAACGTCGGATGTGTAACAATTTAGCTTAAATAATACGAGTATATCAAGCGAGAACTTCTATTCTATCAATTTCCAGTCAAATTTCACATTTTGCTACATTTTTCTTCTTATTTTAAACAATCTAGGCTAATGAAATAAGAAGTCAGTACAATCTATGCACACATACGTAAAATGAACAGAGAAGGCGGGGGAGATGATAAGTAGAAATCGAAGAGAAAAAAAATCAGGGTGGAGGAGAATAAACTAATCAATTCCTAACGAAGAAGATGGTGAGCTCTGGCCCGGCGGCGGTGCCCTCCGGGTTGTACATGTAGTACGTCTCAGAGTCCTTGGATCCAACGACGCGGTCGAAGTGCACGCGCATGTACGTGAGCTCGCCGTTGGCCTGGTCGGCTACGTCGTCCGGCAGCACGCCGGCGCCCATTGACGTGGCGTGCAGCAGCCGCATCACCCGCTCGTCCTCCTCCGTCGCCTCCCGCCGAGACGCGTACCCTACGCTCTCGCCATTCACCTCTGCTGACCAGGTCGGCTCGTCCAGCAGCCGCCGTTGCGCCGGTGACGCTTCGCCCGCGTGCTGATGCTGGTACTGCTGCTGCTTGTCGCACTCGAGCGTGACGCGCACCATGCCGGCCGCGCTGACGTCCTGGATAAACTTGGCCGTCGGCACGCACATCTCCAGCAGCAATCCCGGAGGGCTGCCCGGGCTGTCATGGAATGCGATGGTGATGCGCGACCGCCGGCGGCCGTACAACGTCCCCGTGGTGCGCGTGGCGCCATGGAAGTGGCTCCTGACGAGGCTGGCACCGTTGAGGCTCGGGATGTTGGGCAGCGAGGGCATCCCGCGGCAGGACGGTGCCGGGAGAATCGGGAACGAGCGGAACGCGGCGCGCACCGAACGGATGAGGCGGGCGGGGCGGGACCGGTGCTTCCCATGCGGTTGCTTCTGCGGCGGCGGCGGGGGAGGCGGGTGCCGGAAGATGGGGATGTCGGTGGCCGCCTCGGGCCGTGGAATTGGGATGGATGTGGCGCCGAGGAAGATAGGCTCGGCGGTCGCGGTGGGTCGTCGGGGAGGCTGTGTCATGTGGCGGTCGACGCTGCCAGCGGCAGCGCGACGGTCTGGTGGGGTGCGAGGATGGTGGCCCGGCGGCGGCGATGATGGATGGGCATGCAGGGGAAAAGAGACTTGCGGTTGGCGAAGGACGCCTTGAATAGCACACAAACGTTGGTTTGGCGCCAACCATTGGCCCTGCATGAAAACAGGAAGGTGCATGTAAATGTTGTTTTGCTTATACTTTCTCAGTTAACGAAAAAGCAGCCTTAGGCTGATTCCCATTGATGAAGGGGAAGAAACCAATTACAAGGAACTGAACTTAAAAAAAATAAAAAATACAAGGAACTGAACTTAAAAGAAGAGAAGAAGGAAAACAGAAAGACGACAGGCATGGTGCCGAGGGTCACGCCTATGCACACCGGCCGCGGTCCACATATCATGGCGGCTCGAAGAAGCTCGCCATCAAGGCCAGTCCCACGAGCAACCATGTCCTCGCCTCATCAACAATTCTACCATGGATGGACCTCGGACACCGAGCTAGCCCCGGCGTTGAAGGTCATTTCATTGCGTTCCTTCCGAATGCACCATGAGACGAGGAGGCAGGTTGTCTTTCACGTGGCCTTACGAGTCCTCAGAAGCGATCTGATCTGCACTCTGAACCACGACTTGATGCGGTTGTCGGTCCTCATGTCCAGGTCTGAGAAATTCTGCCCCAGCGACTGCGCCGTCTTGGTCCACAACTGCACGAGAAGGGGCATGTTGCAATGATATGGTGTACCGTCTCCGGGGCACCACGACAAAGCGGGCAGATTGCATCGTGAGGGATCTGTCGGTGGCCAAGGTTATTTGCCGTCAGCAACTTCCCACGCAAAGGATTTCGCCCGCGGTGCTACCTTGGCGGATCAAATGACTATCTTGTCGCTCGTGGGAATGCCCCCCTACAACATCATGCAGCAGGCCGCCGCCGTCGAGTAAGTGCCATCTGCCGTCCACTTCCACCGCAGTGTACCCGCTGTCCTCGCAGTTAGCGTGATGTCGGTCGCCACCTCCCAGAGCTCACACAGGTGGTGCAGCACCACTGTGTTTGGGTTAGGCTTGACGTAGCATAGCCAGACGTTGCCGTCTAGTGCCACCTGCAACGTCAGACGACGGCCATTGTAATGATTGTATAGCTCAGGCAACCGGTCGTTCAGTCGACATCCTTGCGCCCAGTGCGATCTCCAAAAGTTGGTATTGCTTCCGGCCCCAACGATGATCTCAGGGTAAGCCCGAAGATGTCGTCCGCCGTCGGGTCGTCAGGCAAAGCCCGACCATGCCATGGTCTCGAGGCGTCTGTCCAGTGCGTCCAATGCCATCTAGCCCGTAGTGCATCTCCCAAGCGGTGCAGATCATTGATGCCAAGGGCGCTGAAATCTCGCGGCATGCATACCTCCTTCCAATTGATTAGACATTTTCCGTCCGGCGACGTCTCATCCGCCGCCCACAGGAACCCCCGCCTTAGCTTGTCCACCATCTTGAGGAACCAGACTGGCGGTGTGATGACCATGATCCGGTAGATTGCCATTGCCGACAGGGTGATCCTGACCAGTTCGATTCTACCCGGAAGCGCAATGAGTTTAGCTTTCCAGCCTCTCAGCTGCTTCATCTGGCAATCGAGGATCGGTGCTAGGTCTTCTCTGTGCAGTTTTGCGTCCATGAGCGGAAGGCCCGGGTATGTAATGAAGGGCTTTGTGGGGTAAGCGGTCTCCATGACAGCCGCCTCAGCTATCCCGGAGGCACATATGATTGGGGTGGCCATTGGCAAGGAGACGGTGAAAAGAAAAATACAGGCGTAGCAAATGGAGTATGGTTTGTAGGCCTAAAGATCAAGATGGTCTTGAAATTCATGACCTGCAGGTCAAGAATGAGACCCTTCTCAGTAAATGGTTGTTTAATTTTTTTACTGAGGATGATGTTTGGCAAACCATGTTGCGTTACTACAAGTATCTAGGACAAAAGGCGATGTCTCGGACATATTGGAAACCCGACGACTCGCACTTTTGGGATGGCCTAATGGCGGCAAAGAAACCTCTCTTTCGCTTTAGGTCTTTCACGATAAAGGACGGGTCAGAGATTCGTTTTTGGGAAGACATCTGGCTAGACAATGACAGTCTCAAAGAACAATATCCATCCTTATATAACATTGCTCGCGATAAAAATAATACCATTGCGCACGTTCTCAGTTCTTCCTCGCCGAATATTTTGTTCAGGCGGGATTTGATGACCCCCAACATGTGTCATGTCATAATCTTTTATCCCGGTTGGATTCCATTAACATGAAATAACGTTGGGATGTGTTTCGCTGCAACCTTACTACATCAGCGTCTTTTACAGTAAACTCTATGTACCGAGCACTCACGCACTATGAGGTACCAGTGAGTAATAACAGGAAAATTTGGAAATTCAAAATTCCACTAAAAGTGAAAATCTTCATGTGGTATCTTCATAGGGGAGTTGTGTTAACCAAAGACAACCCCGCACGACTGTCCAAGGAGTAAGAAGTGTTGTTTTTGTACTCATGACGAGACAATCAAACACCTCTTTTTCCAGGCTAATTTTTTTAAAATATTATCTTTTTTTATTAATTTCGTCACATATTATGCCGGTTGAATTTTTTTCAAATATGTGGTCCAGTCGGCCTAGAGGAAGCCGACTGGGTCCAGTCGGCCTGGAGGAAACCAATTAGTCCCAATCGGCTTCACCTAGGCCGATAGGGCAATCGGCCACTGCATCTCTGCTCCAGTCGGCTTCGGCGTAGCAGATTGGACCCATTCGGCTTAGCCGTGACCAATAAGTACTAATC
>CBMN010035464.1:0-25355 GCA_000582825.1 Hordeum pubiflorum | reverse complement strand
GTTCAACGCCAAAAAAGATAGCCAAGTCATAGTAGTTTTTGTTGCAATTATGTGCTTCCTTTGGTCAAATCCCGTGTGTACTTCTTTGTCGATGCTCTTGTGTGTCCACTCACCTTGGACCGCCGCTCGGGAACCGGGGTGGAGGGAAGGCTTGGTTCTACACATGACATGTAGTTAGATCCAAAGGTTTAGAGATTGGTTTGAAAGCAATTATGTTTTCGAGGTGCAGACATCATTGTGTGGGAATGAGTCTCTCTGACTCCTTCCGCATACTATTTGCATCTTTTTTTGTGTTGATGTGTAGAGATGATGTATTCATATCACTCTTTCTTGTAACCATGAGCATAGAGACACTATTACACACTTCATCTGTGATGTTAATTAAGCCTCGCTTCGCAACAACTGTACTATTACGCGGTTGTGGAAAAGAAGTGCAATCAATGTGGGGCACTGATCCAAACAACAACGTGAGGATATGCATCTCACTAGACGCCGTACGTCAAAGATATTATTCCTGATGTGTTTGTCTTCTTCATTGGTGTTATTGTATTTGTATATCCCCTCAACTAGGACCGTCGCTCCGACGACGGTTGGCATGAGAGTTTGGTTCTACGCACAACATATATTTACAGACCCAAGGTTTAGTTTGGTGTAAAAGTGATGGTGTTTTGGAGGCGAGAATATACCTTTTTCAGTTGGGGAGGTGCAAATGTCTTTGTGTGGGAACAAGTCTCCTCGGCTCCTTCCTAGTCCTAACCACGTTGTCTTTTGCGTTGAGCTATGAAGAGAGTGGTTCATGTAACTCGGTCGACCAAAATTAATGCGTTTTTGTGTTGTAGTTGCCTTCTATTGTAGTAACTTTCTTCATTTTAGATCATTATATTCAGTGTCGAGGCAATGGCGGCGTACCCGGCCCTAAAGCTAGGGAGTCATGCCTCTGGCCAATGGCGACAACCGATAGGTGAAGCATTTGTCCCGCCGTTACAATGAGGATTTCGATTGGCTGACTGAAGCTTGTTTGAGGTGATTTGGACTTTTGCATGATCTCAGATGGTTACGTTCCATGTCTTCCTTTGCAGCTACTTCCTCAACGTCTCGAGGACGAAGTCAGATAAACAAACCCGGTCTTGGCCGGAAGACGAAGGCCACCAAAGATGCAGTTTGTTTTTATTTGCACCACTACCTTATTTATCTTCATCTATATTTCGCAAAAAAAAATACCATCTTATTATTTCAAACCCTTATCTTCATCCGACGACACTGCACTAAGCAGTGCTAACGACGGATTCCACAAATGAACGTCACCTAGTGAGGTCACTACCATCGTGCTGCACCAATCATGACACTTGCCATGGCCATACGCATATGCGCTACAAAACGAACGCGGCACCATCACCGTACTCACCCGTCAAAGATTCTACTACCATCTTATCGATCGTTGTCGGTTAACCTTTTTTTGAGTATCTTATCGCTCGTTATCAGTTACAGTAGCTTCGACCCACTAGCCAGTTGTTGCAACAAACCACCTTGCTACGATACGACGAGGTCGTTTGTGTGCGGATCATCCAAGGCGACTTTGGCCGGGGAAGCCCTGGCGCCGTACGTCGTCGCCGATGACGATGGCATCACGCGGCCACCAACCGCGCCTGCACGAGTTTCCATGCATCATCAGGCACCAAGTTCCGCGGCGCTCTCTCTATCTCGAGACGGTTTCAATGGGATGGCTGGGAAGCCGGAGCACGGGACTGCGACTGGTGGTAAACTAAGAGCTACCCGGTCGTCGATGCAGCAGCAGTTCGCTGGACTGCAACAATTTCCACTGGCGAGCAGTGACGTTTAGGCTTGTTTTGTGCCGCACGAAATGTCGAGAAAGTCCGCCTGTGCTGCTACCTACCTCCATCGGCGCATCCGTTGTCCATGCCGAGCAGCAGTAGGCTGTTCGTAGACTAGAAACAATGGGTAAATAGTTGCTAAAAATATCTAAAAATAATGGAAAGCAAAATACAAAGCGTATGAAAAAAGAGTGAAAATTATAGTTAAAAATGTACTCCCTCCGTAAACTAATATAAGAGCATTTTGATTACTAAAGTTCTAAACGCTTTTATATTAGTTTACAGAAGGAGTAATTTCTAACGAAATATGGAGGATAAACTCTAATGCAAAAAACTACTCATGACTAATATACATGAATTGATGATGATGTGGCACCATTGCATGCGTGGAGTAATGCAAATAAATGTTATTTATGTCTTGCATGCCTATTTGCTTATGTGTCATGGTTGCATGCCTATGAAAATTAAGTACTAATGGGTTGTAGCTATTTAGGAACAGAAGATTAACTGCTTCAGAAGGCTTACTGCGGTCGTGCAGATTAAGAGAGTTGCTACTATATACGTACGACGAAATTTCGTACGACGTCTGTACGATGAGACTGTTCTGGTTATGTGGGCCGCATACAGAGAGTTGCTGCTATAAGTGCGCCGGGCGCACCACCCCCCGACTCTGCCCTCTCTTTCTTCTCTTCCTTCTCTTTCCCAGCTCCCGCTCTCGTCTCGGCCTTCACTTGGCGCGCATGGGCATGGCACTCGCCGCGCACAAACGCAAACCGATCGAGCTAAGCTAGCGCGTGGGCAGCAGACTCGCTCGCTGCCCAGAGTCTTAGCGCTATCTTAAGCACGCAGCCCTCCTCCGACCGCGCGCGAGGGATAACCAAAGCTCGCCGAGCGCGATGGAGCGGGTGTGGGACTCGGGGCGGCGGATGAGCCGGAGCATCAGCCGCGGCATGGGGGCGGAGAACTGGGGCGTCGACGAGGCGTTCCTGCACGGCGGCGGCGGGAGCAGGGCCGGCGCCGGCGCCGACGACGACGAGGAGGCGCTGCGCTGGGCCGCCATCGAGCGCCTGCCCACCTACAGCCGCATGAGGACCGCCATATTCTCGGCCGAGGCACCCGCACAGTACAAGGAGGTGGACGTGCGGAGGCTCGACGTCAGCGATCGGCAGGAGTTCATCGAGCGCGTCTTCCGCGTCGCCGACGAGGACAACCAGCGCTTCCTCCAGAAGCTGCGCGACCGCATCGACAGGTACGTTGCTCAGCTCAGCGCCCGTGCAGTGCAGGCTGCAGCCCCCTGCTTCATCAAGTTATTGTAACTTCATCTTTTTCCCCTATATATAACTTCGTTTTTTCCCCTTCGATTAACTAAAAAACATTACTACGTGATCCACTTGAGCGACGCGTTTGCAGTTACTCATTTTGTCGTTCATATACGTGTGTGCTACTAGGTATAGCACATTTTTTTTTGTTCTTGCGAATGACCAAGTACAAGTGCGTGAGAACAAAGTTCATGACATCAGCACATCAACTTCTTTTTTTGTGACTAATCTTTGAAATTAATTATTATTATTATTGAACTGTTTGAACTTTAATTTTGGACCATGATAAGTGTCACACGTGTGACATGAACACATGACAACTCCAAACGTTTTTTATTTTGACAAGTTTAGTGATGCGAGGATGACAACTTTAGTTGTTAGGCATGATAACTTTCTGTTCGGATGGTAGTTTCAGTTCCAGCCACTCCATTGCAAGCATTAATAAGCTATAGGCAATCAGATTCAAAAACAACTCATGAGCATCCCAGTTCGTCCTTAAGTATCATTCCGTTTTTCATAGCCAACCCCCATGCTGAAGGAGCATCGAGCACATGATCAAATAAGAAAGAGCCACCTCACATTGCTGTTATGTCATTCAACTTAACCATGTCACGTTGGTTTTATGAAGTTCATCGTTTTACACAACCATGCTAACCACTGCGATGGCATGTGTCATTTTGTTTTTTGACAAAAAAAAAGCGATAGCATGTCTTGTTTGTTTTACGAAATTCACCATTTTACTTAACCACATAAGTGTTCTATGTTAACGATTACTCCCTTCGGTCGGGTGTATAGGGCTCGCTAGGAAAGGCAGTGCGGCCAAGGTGGATTTCTACTGGCTATGATCGATCTCCTCTTCTCGTACGTCTCCACCTATCAGCGATTAGTTAAGAGATTTTAGTTAATTCCTGGTTTTAAGGATGACAACCGAAGCGCCGTTGAGGCCCACCGCTCATGTTATGCATGCGCGAAATCTTCTCCCTCCAAAGCTTGAAAGTAAATCTTTCTCCTTCCTCCCTCCAAAACCTTCCAAGACCGGCGCGAAATCTTCCCCTTCCTCCCTCCAAAACCTTCCAAGAACGGCGTCGAATCTTTTCATTTGATTTTCAAAACGATCACGTCATCAGCAGCCCCAGTTCCGCCCTTAAGTACCCCGTCTGTTCACTTCTCGTCTTCATCTAGTTTATCTCCTCTCTCTCACTTTCCATCAATATTCTATATTACAAGCAAGATCACATTATTCTCTAGCATCGTAATAACCGCAACATTTAATGGCTTTAATCAAACAATTTAATTTTCCTCAGTTTTAATCACATAAATTATGAATGCAACAATTTCCTTTTCCCCATACGCTCTCTCTATATATGGTTAATGTCTTTACGATTTTCCTTTCCTACACTTATCAAATAATCTATTACCTCTCGTGGATGACCTATTACCCCGTGGAAGGCAATGGGTCACCACGTTCAGTCTTGATCCTTGGATGATAAATTATGAACAATCCAAAATACTTGGTACCATCTTAAAATATGTCTTTTTTTCTTTTCGCGGGATGCAGCCTCCTTTTGTTATAACTTAATCTAAACTTTGCATTACATCAGTCGTAGAAGTAGTTAGTACTAGTAGTGAACCCGATGTTCATCATCCTAACTTTCAAATTTTCAAATTCGGTTAAGGCTCTACCGCTTCAAAACCGGTATTGGTGTTTCCATGACTGCTGCAGTTACACAAGTACAACGTTGCATGCTCACTTGGGTTTTTATCTCCTATGCGTGAACTATGCCGTGGCTGCGGAAGTGCGCACAATCATATCTTTGAGTTTCATAGCAATGTACAAGCATTACGCTAGTAATAAGAAAAAGACGCGCTTTGTGCGAGATTCGAAATGACAGGGTCTCTGATCTTGCTTGTAATATAAAGAGCACTGCATCTAGCTTGCTCCAAAGTTCAATGAAGATGCCGTCAACAGGTAACGCGTCAGCCGCGCACATGCGAGGAGTGGAAGGTAGGATGGACTCGCAGAGGTGCTAATGGCGTGGCTCATGCCATGGCAAGAGAAGGGATATCGTAAGCGTTATGTAAAGTTTGGCTTAGGTTCCACCTGAATGTATCCTTCATGTAGCAGCTGCTGAAACCCCTGAACTTTATGAATAAATAGATCCCTGAACTTTATGAATAAATAGATCGACTGTCATTCTAAAAAAAACAGTAACATAAATACTTTCATTTTTCTCGTGTGACACATAAAAAATAATCATTCACCCACATGAATAAATAGTTTAGTATTCATGCTTAGTCGTAGTGTTTCTAATAAAGTAACTAAATTGATAACACTAGTGCAAATCCCACACCTTGCTGCATGTATTATTATATCTTTTATTATTTTTAGTTTTAAATATTCATAAATATAGTTTGCATTTTTAGCGGAGTTGCAAAGTTCAAATGTTGTTGATGTTGAAATATTAGTTTATGGTACATTAGTATTTTTTTTCTTGCATAGTTAAGGCATTTTTAACGATCACGACCTTTGGGATGTTACAAACTGAATTTTCTAACTTGTTAGTCTAGTAATAATTGCACTTTTTCCAAAAAAAAAATCTAATATGCCTTTCTGTGAAGAGATATCTCTCCGGTCTTTCCCCATATATACATGACTATTGGTAGGCCCAATTGTAAAAATTGATAGATCATCGATTTAATGTGTAACAATTGTTCTATTTATAGTGATGTGGCTTATTATGAGTTAGTTCTAGAAAAGAGAGAGGTTTGCAAGGGAAAAAACCCGAGCTAAAAATCATCGCACATCCATGCAGGGTGGGCATCGAGCTCCCAACAGTGGAGGTGCGGTTTGAGCGGCTGACGGTGCAGGCGCAGTGCCAAGTGGGTAGCCGAGCGCTGCCGACGCTGCTGAACACGATGCGCAACATCGTGGAGGGCGCCCTGGGCCTCCTCGGCATGCGGCTGGGCCGGCAGGTGACACTCACCATCCTCAAGGACGTCTCTGGCACCGTCCAACCCTCGAGGATGACGTTGTTGTTGGGACCGCCGTCATCGGGGAAGACCACTCTGTTGTTGGCCTTGGCCGGCAAGTTGGACCCATCGCTGAGGTGCAACGGTGAGGTGTCCTACAACGGGTACCCGTTGGACAAGTTTGTGCCGCAGAAGACGGCGGCGTACATCAGCCAGACTGACGTGCACGTTGGCGTAATGACCGTCAAGGAGACACTCGACTTCTCGGCCAGGTGCCAGGGCGTCGGCACCAAATATGGTAAGTACACCGACCTTCACCAAATTCATGGCCTTGATGGCTTGGCATTTGGACAAGTGGTGGCAAATGATTAAGGATTGTAACGATGGAGACAAATATATTCTGATGCAGATCTCCTAACTGAGCTTGCGAGGAGGGAGAAGGAGGCCGGCATCCGGCCCGAGCCGGAGGTTGACCTCTTTATGAAGGTATTAAGTAGTTTTCCAGAGGTGACTCAAAAAAGTAGTTTTTCAAAGAAAGGTATTAAGTAGTTATCATCTTGGTGTGGACGATCTTCTCGTTGGAGTCTAGCCTACCAAAAAAGCTCATACACATTTAGTTTGTTACCACACTGCAAACATAAAAAGTATTAAGTTATCAATTAAATGTCCAAAGGAATTTTGGTAATAAATTAAAAAATATGTATTGAAATAATATCTCAAGTTGATTATTATATATTAGTTTCATCTCTCTTTTATTTAGTTAGGCCCGTCTAAAAACACTTGTACCCATCTAGAATTCTTAGAAAATGGGTTCAACATTTAGGAGTAGAGAAAGCCCATGTCCAATATTTATATGTACGTCGTGATTTTCACTTTCTCTGTTCAATTTTTAATCCAACTAGTAACAGTTAATATGTTGTGCTACCTTTAGTTAACTAGTAGATACCCCGCATGTTACGATGGAACTTCTATCAAACTTTGGGGAGATGTTGTATGAGGAAGGAAGAATCTAAGATACATTTTGTAACAGTTGGCATATATATGTAGTAATATGCATCAAACTAATTGAATGGACATATATAGGTGCGATGGTAGTAATAGTATTTTTCTTGTAGTTTGAAGCCTCAAGTGCTTGATACATAAGGAAAACAGAGAGGTTTTTGATCCAATGGCTGTATCAGATTATTCGGTAATATTGGAGAACTTTTTAGTCGTAAATCAAATATGACATGTCGTACACATAGGCAAGATGGATGTTCCATATATAACACATTTTATAGACAAGGGATAACTTATTGTAGCACCTGAATAGGTTAAAACTTGAGATTGTAGAAGCTGCAACACAAAACCCATACCAAATAGATCAGTAACACAATCGCACAAGGGAAAGTAATATAATGAAAACAAAAAGGAAAAATCAAAACAGCTAGCTAGCTAGCTGCAGTCACCACCAATAGCGATGGTGCAGAAAAGTTATTTCATTGCGTGACCGATGAAGCTTACAATATGTTGTACAGTTAGAACCTAGAAGCATGGTGGTTTTAGACTACCCGATGTATTATTTTATAGGATCTTTATGAATAATTAATAAAATGGCTGCATGCATCACCCAGATGCAGAGGCTGGGGTAGTCTTTCTTTTCTAAAAAAAATGGAAATACACGACGTCCATGTTCTGCGTTCAGACTTCGGAGTGTTACCAGCTGAATAGCTGATTCAGGTAGACTAATCCTTGATACCAAAATGTTCTCCTTGGGCATTCTATTGAACATTAATGGTGCAACCTACTGATTTATTAAGGATACACTAATCCAGCAGCAAGATTGTACAATTGTAGAAACGCAGTGAGAAAAGACAAATGCAAAAGGAAGCAAACCTCAAATCAACTGTTGTTGTACTAATCCTATACAATTTTAGAAACATTTAAACCACGGTAAATGTGCAACTCTAGTAGGAAACATCACTGGTGGGAGGCAGCTATTTAGGAATAGATGATTCTCCTCACACCACACCACATGCAAGAGATAACAAATTGACGATGTGATGGACATACATAACTTGCCGATGTGGCAATGTTTGATAAAAATCTAGATGGTTGGTTGGAGTACCTATTTATAAATGGAGGATGACACTTGTCTTCGTCAGATGGTAGACAAAAACAAAGCATCCTATGAAATGAACTTATTTAAATCATGCGTCATACTGGTAGGCTAGTAGCCAACCATGACTCGCTTCCAAACATACGTTTTCTGCAGCATGCACTTCGATGATGTATTTATTATCTCCAGGGCACTTCAATGGAAGGAGTTGAGAGCAGCCTCCAGATAGACTACACCCTCAGGGTATGCCTTTTTTTATCACATCAACTTTAGCAATTTCCTTTAGAACTATTTTAAAGTGCATTATAATTTTTCTAGAAGTTACGGGGCAACTGCGCAAACACAGATTTTCTAAACTACAAGCTTCATAACTTTCTTCTCTCATGCTTCTCATATGTGTGTCCAAATACAAATATTTTAACTTGTATATGGTGTATTATTAACCAATAAATTTCACATTCAACCTCAAGCACTTCAACAACAATGCAAATGCATCATTTAAAATTGGAATTTGAAACCTAAACATTGTTTATATATAGATTATGTTGAATTGCTCGCAAAATTGAAATATACTTCTAATTTACATATTGGTAGTCTATAAATACTTAGACTACGTAGGACGGTCATGGTGGTCATCGTCGGGATTCTCCTTCTTTCGCTGCTCCGGCTTGGCCTGGTAGACGTCGCATCAGGCGGGGGCCTGAATGCGAGACTTGGGTGCGGCAAGATCCCAGTCCAATCAGGTGGGAAGCTCCTTCTCGTCCTTTGCTTTGACGCGGAATTGGCGCGGTCTCCCATTCCGGATAGGTGGCGGCTGGATCCCATTACACACAAGTGGCGAGCTCCTTCTCGTCCTCAGCCTTGACGGTGTCCATCTCCACGACGACCTTGGTTGCGTCGTCCAGGCCACACAGGACGCGGTTTCTCATCAAAATCACATTCATAGGAGTCAACAAGGGAGGAGGAAGCCACAATGACTGGATGAGCCAAGCCTTTGTAGGGAGAGGCTACGGGGGCACAACGGCATGGCGTTGTCATCAATTAGGAGGGGGTGATGTGTCCATCTCCGTGCAAGGTGTGGCGTCATCAAAGTCAGGGAGAGGTGGGGTGCAGGAGGAGGAAGGTTGTACGACCACACATACGAACCACATGGTAGTGCGAGAGAGGGGGTGTCCCGGTGACATGCATCAATCAAAGGTGAAGGCGAGGACTTGGGGGCACACCAAGGGAGGAGAAATGAGGCAATGTGAGATGTGTTGATGTTTTATAGGCGTAGGCGACAAACAACCGGGAAGGGAGGGGGTAATGAATAAAAGGGGCGTCGTGGGCGGGAAAAGGAAGGGACGACGGGAAACTCAGGCAATGCGGGTAGGAAACATGGATGTCTCACACATGATATGTTTTGTAATGACTGGAGCCTTTGGAGAGGCACAGTCGACACGAGAGATATTTTTCTACCATGTAGAGAATGTCATGTACATGTATCCATCGTCTATGGTTTCTTTGAGATTCGTGCTACTTTATTAGTTATTGTATAAAAATTGTTTTAAACTGATTTATTCGGTTATTTTCTAGTTTCAATGTGTGCCATCATGTTCCATTGTGTACCAACAAAAAAGTGCAATTATGCATGACGATGGAATGAGAAGAAAAACCTGATGAATATTTTGAAACAACACAAATTCTGAAAACAGCCGAAAAAGTACCACGAATCTCAAAGCAACCACAAATGATGGATCCATGGACGGGATATCCTATGCATGGTAGAATTGCTTTTGTACGATCAAAGATACTATTGATTTGGGGTATGGGAGCTCGGTTTTTTCAAAAAGGAGAATATATTAATATCGCGAAGNTACCAATTACACCCAGCCTCTGCACGAACACGATGTCTCAAAGGCATCCAGGATGCACACGGCCCGAAAAGAAAACAAAAAAGAAAGAAAAAACAAAGGTCTCACCAGAGTGATCAACTCCTTTCACCAGCAACACACAAATCACCATCAAAGACAACACCCGAAAAACAAAAAGGTTTTCAAAAGCGACGCCTTTAAGAAGAAACAGTGTACAAGCACACTCGTCGCCCGATCCAAGATCATAAGTTTTCACCGTGGAGAATGACCGAGCTCTCAAAACAATTATTTCAGCAAGACAATTGTCAGGAACGACCAATGAAGGTCAGACCCTAGGTTTTCACCCTAAAAGTCACGACTTGGCACCCGGACAGCACCACAAAAAATGAAATCCTCCAGTGCTACCGCCCTCACTTGTTACTGCTACTTCTGAAAGTTATCAAACACCTTGCATGCTGACTCCATCGCCTCCAAGGCTCCCTCCGCTTTATTGATCCTCCGATCTCAGCCATCATGACTTTCTCCGTCGCTGTTTGTGCCATGGAAATCGGGATACTGACATGTCCATGGTGTCAACAAACAACAGAGCTTTGCACCGCGCCCTCATGGAATTGCGTAGGCTAATATGGACGCGCACGACCGGATTCTATCTGATCCAGATATTCTTGGACAAGATCTCCGACAGTAACTCTGAAACACGTCAACGACCAAATCGATGAGGACCGATCATGCAGATTGTTGTCGTGATGTGATAAGAGCACAAGGACCGCCACCATACCGCTGCCTCCAACACGCCGACGCCATCTCTGCCACAACGGAGGATACCGGCACATGCTGCCCACAACCCGCGACTCCACGTGCCAGATCTGACGGAGCCGGCATGAGCCGCCCCGGCATCACGCGCGCTGGCCCGCCCTGCCACCTTCGCCATGCAGCCGCCGCCGCGTCCAAGGCCCGGCCGTTTGAGTCGCTGCCGCAATGCCTCGCGGGAGCGTCTCGATCCCTGCCCGCTCGCCAACAGAAGACTCTGTTTGGTTCACCTACTTTTAGTTGGCTTCGAATCATCCGTGAATTCATTTCACTGGCAGAATCAACTATGACACTGAAGTGTACATCTGAATGTACTTCAGACAATTGCATTGAAGATGGCCTCAACCTAGATTTAGGGCCAGTTCAAAATAACCTTCAGATAAGCTTTTGTGAAAATAAGTTCCAAATAAAAAGCCATCCAGTTCTTTCATGTGCCCATTTTTTTAGCTTATCTATGATATAGTCACGACCAGAAGAAGGGGAGAGGGACAGGGGCGTGTCTGCTGGAGTGGGGCGTCGTCGAGGGGAGAGGGACAGGGGCGTGTCTGCTGGAGTGGTGCGACGACCAGAGAGGATCGACGAAGCATGGACGACAAAGCGATGATCTCCTGCTCCAGCTCGGGCCACGACGGGGCGGAAGGGATCGGTGAGGGATAGATTGGCCACCTGCTGTCCATGTCTTGGCGACGAAGAAGCGACGTGGTGGGCGACGGGAAAACCCTATCGATGAGAAGCCGTACGAGCTTTGGCGCTGGATCGATTTTTTTTTCTTTCTTCCGGGCAGGGAGGTAGTACTATACAGTGACATTTTCTCTGTAAATAACGGAAAGGTTAGTGGCACATAGATATACCCATTAAAATGGGCTTATGTTGGGAGCAGCCTACCTCCAACTTTTTTTTCCTTCACTGAAGTGAACCAACCCGTGATTGGATGGTTAGGAGAATAGCGGTATCCCCTGCCCACCAAAGTTCAAGTCTCGAACTTGGTATTGGTGCTCGCATTTTCTTGGATTTAGTCCAGACCTTCCGACGATGTGCGTTCAATGGGAGGAGACGTTCTCATCGACTACGAAGGTGTCTGTGGTGACTTCGTTAATCTCAAGCTGATGTGGCGGCTTAGTCTCTCGAAGGTGCTCATAGGGATGAAGTGTGCGTAAGTGCGTTTATAGGAGATGAGTGTATATGAGCGACTTTAATTGTAGTGTTTTTTTTTAAAAAAAAATGCACCTGAAAATAAGTTAATCCCAACACATGAAAACAAGTTCTCTGGCACTTTTGGCTTATTTTGGCAATAGGCTACAATGAACTGGCCCTTAACTTCACTAGCAAAGTTGATTATAAATAATGTAGCTGTTTGTTTCAGCATCTTGCTGCCTAAAGCTGAAACACACAGGGTCGAAGAACGGCGCCGCGTCCCCGGGCCGCCGCCCCTGCTTGCTGCACTAGCCAGCGCATTGCCATCGCCACCAGGTCGCCAACGCCACACCACCATGCGTCGATCACCGCGGCTCTCCCAGAGATGGATACGCGCGTATCGGCGTATGGAACGCCGGACCACGCTCGAGGTCGAGGCACCACGAGGCCTGCCGGCGGCCTCGTCGCAGGGTGCCGGCGAGGCACAGAGCAGCCTCTAGCGAAACGAGCTCCCCTCGAAGGCAGCGCGAGATGCCACCCACTCGTCCTGTAGATGCCAAATTGCCAATAGCATGGCCTGATCAGCACAACGCGCCTGCGACAGAGATCATGACATGCCCATGACCTGTTTGCTTTTATGCCCAGCCAAAACCGCTGCTTTTCCTGCATGCCGGGTAACGGTTGCTTTCAAGCCATTAACCTTAGTTTGATGCGGGTTAACGAATGACTTTAACGAAATGAAAATTTACCTTGATTTACCTTGACTGCGATGGACGTGATAACGAAATGTTTGTTTCTGACTTCTTTTTTTGTTTCTTGTTTCTGCTGGGAGCAGATATTGGGGTTGGACATATGCGCGGACACCATCGTCGGCGACCAGATGCAGAGGGGCATATCCGGCGGCCAGAAGAAGCGTGTCACCACCGGTAATCTCATCATCATGTCATGCTTATTTCATCATTTGTTACATGCACATGCAAAATGACTGAAGAAGGTTGAGCTGCTGCTTCCAGCATTGGTTTCTTTGCTTTTAGAGGCTAGTAAGGGGAGAGAAGCGCGAATGAACGTCAATTTGGATCTAGGCGAAAATTAGAAGGCCCTCCTGAAAGGAGTTTGCTAACCATGTTGGTCTTTCTAGACTATGTGGTTTAGGTGACCATACAATTTCTTCAAGCGCACGCATGACCGCCACGATCCAACTTCTAGATCAACTAACCGCGACACTGACATGCTAGAGTTTCTTGCCTGTTCTTTTAGGCCTTAGCAGCAGCCTATGCCATAGAATTACTATGTGATGACAATTTACTGAGTTACTAAAATTAAATGACCAGAAGTGCAAGGAATAACATATGGCCGAAAATGTTCATGGGGACTTAACATTACAGGCAGGTTGCAGTTTACATATGTTGCCACTTGCTAACTGATCATTCTTGCATGAGTAGTTTTTTCGGCCTGTTCTGCTTTTCTAGAAACAAGACAGACCCATTACATATTTTGTTTTCAAATTGCATGTTGTATTTCTTCTTTATGGAAGGGCATTGCTTCTGCCAATTTTCCGAGAAAAGAAAATACATTCCACATAATTGAAGCCAAAAGTACAATCTGGAAAGCAGCTTGTTTTTTAGCTTAGAAATGTATACCAATGCAAAAGCAACAGTTTCAAATCATTTCACGCGGATTTTGTGTTGAGGGGTCAATTGTCGGTGTCAGCATGAGATTGCTTATTATCAAACTGTATTAATTTCTTAATTAAAACGCTAGAGCTCCTGCTAGGTTCCTTGAAAATAGTAATATAATTACAATTATTATTAGTAGTAATAGAGTAATAATAATTGATTGATTAATTAGAGGAATTTCGGAACATTGCCAGGAAGCATGTTTTTGAAATAATTTTGCTCATTCGCATTTGCAGGAGAAATGATTGTCGGTCCGACAAAGGTGCTATTCATGGATGAGATATCAACTGGGTTGGACAGCTCCACCACCTTCCAGATTGTCAAATGTCTGCAGCAGATTGTGCACTTGGGCGAGGCCACGATCCTCATGTCCCTCCTCCAGCCAGCCCCTGAGACCTTTGAACTCTTCGATGACATCATCCTCCTGTCAGAAGGCCAGATTGTTTATCAGGGACCCCGTGATTATGTCCTTGAATTCTTTGAGTCATGTGGCTTTCGCTGCCCTGAGCGCAAGGGCACCGCAGATTTTCTTCAGGAGGTAACGTCAAGCAGTAGCCTAGTTATTACTATGTTCCTGAAATTCCATGTCAATTATTATTTTTGAAGGGACAAATGTTCCACGTTATGATATAAATGAAAGCGTTGTATCTGTCTAATTATCAGGTCACATCAAAGAAGGATCAGGAGCAGTACTGGGCTGACAGGCGGAGGCCGTACCGATATATTTCAGTCTCGGAATTCGCACAGAGGTTTAAGCGATTTCATGTTGGGCTACAACTCGAGAACCATCTCTCGGTGCCATTTGATAAGAGCCGCAGCCATAAGGCTGCCCTTGTCTTCTCCAAGCACTCGGTGTCAACTCGAGAGCTCCTCAAGGTATCCTTTGAGAAGGAGTGGCTCCTCATAAAGCGCAATTCGTTTCTTTACATCTTCAAGACCATACAGGTGAGCATAATTTTCCGGTCCATATCGCCACTTCTTAAAATCCACAATGCAGAGGACTTGACATTATTTCTCGGTGAACTCTGAAGCTCATCATTGTAGCCCTTATCGCGTCAACGGTATTTCTAAGGACCCAGATGCACACAAGGAATTTGGATGATGGTTTTATCTACATTGGAGCACTGATTTTTACTCTGGTTGTCAACATATTCAATGGTTTTGCTGAGCTCTCTTTGACAATCACAAGGTTGCCTGTGTTCTACAAGCACCGAGACCTCCTCTTCTACCCTGCATGGATATTCACACTACCGAATGTCGTTCTCACAATCCCATTTTCAATTATCGAATCCACAGTCTGGGTGGTTATCACGTACTACACTATGGGATTTGCCCCAGAAGCTGGCAGGTACATATCGAGTAGACAACACTTTTTTATGTGAACCAGGAACTATCCCTTTTGTGACCGCTAAATTGCAATCTTTGTCCGCAGGTTTTTCAAGCAGTTGCTACTTGTGTTCTTGATCCAGCAGATGGCTGCTGGGCTTTTCAGAGCAATTGCTGCACTGTGCAGATCCATGATCATTGCTCATACCGGAGGAGCCCTGTTCCTTCTCTTCTTCTTTGTCCTTGGAGGCTTTCTTCTGCCAAAAGGTCAATTACTTATCTTGTTCATTTTCACTTCACACTGACTTCTACAGATCAGTGCTGCAGCTTTGCTGATTAGTCCTTTGCTCTTCATTGTTAACAGACTTCATCCCAAAATGGTGGGTCTGGGGCTATTGGATTTCACCGCTGGTGTATGGATATAATGCTCTAGTAGTGAATGAATTCTATGCTACTCGGTGGATGGACAAGTTTGTAACGGTTAGCTCACTGCAGCACTGATCTTTCACTGATTGACGTGTATGCTTTTCTAATAAGCTGTGTTAATGCTGATAGGACAAGAATGGTGTTTCCAACAGACTAGGTATAGCTATGCTAGAAGGCGCGAACATCTTCACTGACAAAAACTGGTTCTGGATTGGAGCAGCAGGGCTGTTAGGTTTCACAATCTTCTTCAATGTGCTCTTCACTATGTCCCTCACGTATCTGAATCGTAAGTATTGGAACATTAATCTAAGTGTCTCCTGAATTCTGATAATAAAATTTTGATCAGTATGTGACCCACTTACTCTTTATTTGTTAGCCTTGGGCCAACCACAAGCTGTTATATCTGAAGAAACTGCAAAGGAAGCAGAACGCAATGGCCTCCCAAGAAAGGCAGTTAGCAATGACAGTACAAGAAGAAATGGCAGGATGAAATCGAAGGATGGTTCCAGTAATAGTAAGCAATTCTAACTGAAGTCATATGTAAATATGACAGAATATGTAAAAAAAATCTAAAATTGATGAATAAAACCGTAACTATTTCAGACGAAATGGGAGAGATGAGACTTATGACTCATTTGGGCAATTGTTCATCAAATGCAATTTCACGAGTCAGGTCCGTTGGCAGAAATGAATCTGCTCCAAGAAGAGGAATGGTTCTTCCATTCTCCCCTCTATCCATGTGTTTTAAGGATGTGAACTACTATGTCGACATGCCTGCAGTGAGCACACCTATGCACAATTTTTTTCCAGAATTGTTTTCCTTCAATGTTGTCATGCTATTATCTTAACTTTCTCAATTTAAAATCTGGCTGAGCACTTCTTATCTATATAGGAAATGAAACAACAAGGAGTGACAGATGATAGGCTCCAATTGTTACGTGAGGTTACTGGATCATTTAGACCAGGTGTGCTAACAGCACTCATGGGAGTCAGTGGAGCTGGAAAGACGACTCTTATGGATGTTTTAGCTGGAAGAAAGACTGGTGGTTATATTGAAGGAGATATCAGAATTTCTGGTTATCCAAAAAACCAAGCAACATTTGCAAGGATTTGTGGTTATTGTGAGCAAAATGATATCCATTCACCTCAGGTCACGATTAGAGAATCTCTGATATACTCTGCCTTCTTGCGTCTTCCTGAAAAGATCGGAGATCAAGATATCACTGATGATATCAAGATAGTAAGTCGTGTCTTTTTGCCTCTCGGAATGCTATATCATTAGTCGTTTCTCAACTTATATGGAATATCAAATCATTTTACTACTTCAACAAGTTGTATTAAGAAGTTTCATTTGTTTTATAATCAGTGTATACCTCTTGGATCTTGGTGTAAGTTAATTAGATGTTTGAGATTTGATAAATATGTCAAGAAACATTCATGTAACTTGGAATTTTTTGTTTGCTTTATCGAGCTCGTATCTTACATGTTTCTTTTTTTACATATTTCAATGGTTTCAGCAATTTGTTGATGAAGTTATGGAACTAGTGGAGCTCGACAATCTGAAGGACGCTTTAGTGGGCCTGCCAGGAATTTCAGGGCTTTCAACAGAGCAAAGAAAGAGGTTAACAATAGCTGTCGAGCTTGTCGCAAATCCATCGATCATCTTCATGGATGAACCGACATCAGGTCTTGATGCAAGAGCAGCAGCAATTGTTATGAGAACAGTGAGGAACACGGTTGACACTGGACGGACTGTGGTTTGCACAATCCACCAACCAAGCATTGACATCTTTGAAGCTTTTGATGAGGTGACTACTGAACATAGAAAAATAGTTTTAAATGATAGTTCAACTTCTCTGCGACTAAGCGATAACTCATGATCTTTTTATGCAGTTGCTATTACTGAAAAGAGGAGGCCAGGTGATATACTCTGGGAAACTGGGTCGCAACTCAGAGGAAATGGTTGAATACTTTGAGGTACAGATAGTTTTACACGATGATGATTTTTTTCAGTGGGAGATTCCATATAAGTAACTACACTCAGTGTTTCTTATGTCTGATCTTATGTTCAATGCTTAGGCAATTCCTGGAGTGCCTAATATCAAAGATAAGTACAATCCTGCAACATGGATGCTTGAGGTCAGTTCAGTTGCTGCAGAAGTACGCCTTAATATGGATTTTGCTGACTACTACAAGACTTCAGATCTGTACAAGTAAGCAAAACATGTTTTTTGTCGCATGGACCTCTAGTGTTTTTCTCAAAGTTTATAATAGACATAGAACTTTATGTAACAAAATTCTCATGGAATACATCGGCTGTATTTCCAGGCAAAACAAGTTATTGGTCAACTGGCTAAGTCAACCAGAACCAGGAACATCAGATCTGTATTTTCCTACAGAATATTCTCAATCGATTATAGGGCAGTTCAAAGTCTGTCTCTGGAAGCATTGGCTGACCTATTGGCGCAGCCCAGATTACAACCTTGTCAGATTTTTCTTCACTTTGTTCACAGCCGTGCTGCTTGGCTCCATCTTTTGGAAGATTGGCACCAATATGTAATTACTGTACTTATCTTCATCCTTGACTCCTTAAACCTAATGTATCAGCATCTGAATTTTTGGTGTCTTATGATGCAGGGGAGATGCCAATACTCTTAGAATGGTCATTGGAGCAATGTACACAGCAGTGATGTTCGTCGGCATCAACAACTGTTCAAGCGTTCAGCCAATTGTTTCAATTGAGAGAACAGTTTTCTACCGAGAGAGGGCTGCTGGGATGTACTCTGCAATGCCATATGCAATTGCTCAGGTAAGAATAGAGTAAAACTGAAAAGCTATAATTGAACACGGTGGTAGCTGAAGTAGCAAGGTTGTCATTGGCTTCTTCGGGTATCTCAAGCCTTGTGTGTTGCTTCAGGTTGTCATGGAGATACCTTATGTCTTCGTCCAAAGCTCGTATTACACCCTCATCGTATACGCGATGATGGGCTTCCAGTGGACAGTTGCCAAGTTCTTCTGGTTCTTCTTCGTCTCCTACTTTTCCTTCCTCTACTTCACCTACTATGGGATGATGACTGTATCAATCTCACCAAACCATGAGGTTGCAGCCATCTTCGCCGCAGCTTTCTATTCCCTATTCAACCTTTTCTCTGGATTCTTCATCCCAAGACCGGTGAGTTCTGTTTGTTGATTAGAATATTGTTGCGGTTCCTTCTCTTTCGTAAGACCAATTGGTTTGCTCTTGCATTGTCCAGAAAATCCCCAAATGGTGGATCTGGTACTACTGGATTTGCCCATTGGCATGGACGGTTTATGGGCTCATAGTGACACAATATGGAGACCTGGAAGAGACCATCTCCGTCCCGGGCCAATCGGACCAGACAATCAGTTACTACATAACTCATCATTTTGGATACCACCGGAGCTTCATGGCGGTGGTTGCACCGGTGCTTGTGCTCTTTGCAGTGTTCTTCGCCTTCATGTATGCTCTCTGCCTCAAGAAGTTGAGCTTCCAACAACGGTAGTAGGAACTGAAAGCGAACAGACAATTTTCGGAACCAACTCTTCTTTTGTCCCTCCATTTTTGCCAGTGTAAATATGGATGTGCTTTTTTTTAAATTTTGGATTCCATATATATACACAAATATGGTGAGGATGCACGCAACCTTCCAGACTTGTATGAGCAACTCTAGCAGGTTCTGTAAAATCGCAATTCTGTATAATGACTTTAGAGTGCACTGTAAAATATTTTTAGAGGCCTTGGAGTGCTGCTAGATCCAGATTCTGTAAAACTGCAGTCTGTATAAAATTTCTTATAAGTGGGACCCACTTGTCAGCGAATCTCCCTTTCTTCCCCAACTCCCCACCTCCTCTTCTGCTACACTCCCTTGTCCCCGCCCCATGACTGCAGCGATCAGGGCCACCACCCCACCAGCAGTAGCTCTGCGGGAGCGAGAGCGGGACGGGCATGCCAAGGACTGATGAGGGTATCTCCCGCCAGGTAGGCCCATGGATACTTCAAGCCCAGCAAATGCCCGCGAAGGCTGAAATCCACATTCGTCAAGTACCAATATACCATCCTGCATGGTGATGATTTAATCACTCGGGGCATGCGCGTGCTACCTGAGTGGAGATTCCTATCACTCGGCTCGGATTGTGGAGGACATATCTTTGACGAAATGGACAAATCTGATCTAAAGACGTAAAAAAATTCGCTCACGTAACCTTTTTATGTGACGCCCGACAGCAAGGCGCCACACTACACTGTGTGGCGCCTTAAGGCAAAGGCGCCACACAAAAAGGTTACGTGAGTGATTTTTTTTTTTTGGAAATGGTTCACTTTGTGAATTTGTTGCGACTTTAGATCAGATTTGTTCATTTTGCTCATATCTTCACTTGAGGCGTATTTCACTCGGATGAAAGCAGCCAACGTCCAGGAGAATTAATTGAAGCTTTACTGAAACTTTGATGCCTAGCGTTACATCTAGTCATTAGGATGTTTGTGAGTACCTTATGTAGTGGGCAGGCATTATTAGACTTTGATTGGACTGTAACGTAGCAGTAACTAGGAGGCAGCGAACTCTATATAAGCGCTTCCCTAATATCTGACTACGGGTTCGGAACTTTGTACACGCACATCCATACACAAGAACAGTCTTTGCACAGAACATGACTATGATTTTACCTCCACTCAAGGGGCCTGGACCTGTATATCTTCTTGCGTCACCCCCCGCGTCTCGCTAGAATAAGCCTCGTTTCTCCCCCTATCTTAATATCAGATTTCACACCATGACAACTGGCGCCCATCATGGGGCAGCGCATCTTGCGATCAATGGTGCAGGTGGTTCGTTCGTCTTCGTCGACTTTCGGTATGGAGCTGATCCCGGGGAAGACCATCTTCTTCGGGTCAATCGGTCTCGTTGCCGAAGATTTGGTGTGGTTTCTCGAAGCCCCGTTGGATGTTCATTCGCTGCCTGCATATGGTGTCACGCACAACTGCGTTGACGACTCCGGAGTGCTATATCGCCAGCCACCTGTCCCACATCAGGTGATTGGATAACCCTCAAAATGCGGAGGAGAACAAGTATGTAAAAAACTTCAAATCCTATTTGCTATTGTTTATATTTATGTGTTCCCACGATGAGGTTAAAATTTGATTCGTTTGATGCTAATTAATTGTGCCAAATGGCTTTCAGCTTCAGCCTCGAAATCTTGGAGACACAGGTCGGACAGAGAGCTGGAAGGTAATGAAATCCCCGAGACCCGAATTAGGTGTCTGTAGACAACCTTTCTTCGGCCTGCTTGAGGACTTCGGCCGGCGAGGCCTAGCCTTGTCGTTAGGACCTCGAGAATACCGAATACCCACACAAGTTTTGGTGACTTGCTTAAAGCCAAGTCATGTAGTGAACATAGTTGGCTACTTGTTGATATTCTTCCGACGTGCCAACTTGTTTCGTGTGTTGTGACGGTTAGCATTCGGATTCACCCACCTGAGTGCTTGACGCTAAATTAGAATCACAATCTAGAGGTACTCTCGTGCAACTCTTAGCTGAACGAGCGAACACATAAGGGGCAAACTTAGGAGCGAGGCAACCCGACTTGACCAAAGAAACAAGTCAAAATTAGTGCATAAAGTGGCAAGATTGTCAAGGAAGAAACCACATAAACCGAAGAGCGCCGCGATTTGTAGAGTTTGTGCGGCAATAGCCCGACGGAGCTAAATCTGGCAGATCTCGGGTAGGGGGTCCCGAATTGGTGATCTTGGCACGACGGTAACATGATGAACAAGAGACACGGTGTTTACCCAAGTTTGGGACCTCTCGAAGAGGTAAAACTCTAGGTCTTGCTTGTATTGTATTGATTGTGGATGGGGTATAGAGTATAGGTTGATCTACCTCGAGATCGTATGTGTGAATAAATCTACCTCTACAGGCTAAAACCCCTTGGCTTATGTAGACACCGGGGGTACCTAGGGTTATGATTAGGTCGGTTACATTGGGGATATACATGCCGAGGATTACACCATGCCTTGGAGTGTACGCCAAGTCTTCGGAAGATTCCATCTTGAGTGTGTCGTGGGGCCTGACAAACGTGGCCCACTTGGTTGATGGTTTGGGGTCCTTGGCCCAACCCATGCTTGGGGGCCGACGTGGTTAGTACCCCCTTATCCAGGACACTATCAATAGCCCCTGAACCGGTCTTCCAAGCCGAGGACAATCCTCGGGCGACTTGCTCTTCTTTGTTGGTCTTCTCCCTTGTAAACTACTTCAACATCTTCTTTGAGTGTTTTCCTCCGAAGTAGCCGCAATTTTGTCCGAGGAGCGGTATACCTCAGACATCCGAGGAGCCTCAAACAAGATTTCCGAGAAGTGTTTTTCTTTTCATTGGATCCAAAGACCGCCCCCCTCATTTCCTAGTTAACTTAACGGCCAAGTCTTCTGGTGGAGGACTAGGTGCGCTAGCTGGGTCAGGTTTTGACAACTTTGACCGAACTCGAAGCGCCACCATACACTGTAGAATCGGAAGGTCCCATCAATAGTCATTATGCCGGGTTTAGCGTAGCTCGAGGTTGCTGCCATTGGCCATTCTTATCAGTAAAGAGATTGTGCTCCGGATTTTCCCTCGATTCACGCACACGTCGCATTGGGAACATGCGAAATTACTGCCACGCGGTGTGCCCTTTCGGTATTTCTACTGTCTTATAAAAGGTAATGGATGGATGCAATCCATTTTCATGCCTTCCCTCTCGCTCTTTGCTCTGACAACCCTCAAGCTCAAGCGCCCGAAAGACAGATCCCAAGCACAACCTATCCATCCCCTCTTCCCCCTTTCCGTTCTCCATCGATGGCGGGGAAGGGAAAGTGCACCACGACGGCGACGGTGGATGAGGAGAAGGCGGTGAGAAAGAGGGGGTTGTGGCTCTCCTTGACCGCCACCACGGGTGACATAACGGAGCTCCAACCGCTCGGTTACCTTCTGTCGCTGGACGAGTCAAGTGTCGCTCTCCTCTCGTCGGGACGGCCACCCACACCACTTCTCGGATTCAAGAACCTCAGGTGGGTGAGCGCGTTGTATTCATCTCCCACCTCATCTGAGGTTTGGGATTTCCGATCCACCCTTCCTCCAGGGCCTCCTATATTTCTACGGCCTCCAATTCCATCATCTCGTCCCCAATTCCATCCTCCATATTGCCTCCTACATCATCTTCTCTGAGGCCTTCCTCTGCAATGAGCCCCATTTCAGGATCTGGCTCAAACTTTTCTGTGTCAAGTCGCAGATAAATTGCGGCCATATCACATAGTGCGGAGGTGCCATGGTCAGCAAGATCCATGGCGCCAAATGGATGGAGGGACGGTACATAGAGATGGTTAAGAGGTAGTAGGAAGAGTGGTTCTACACTGCTGAAGTGCCATTTGGGGACAAGAAAGGAGTCCCTGCCTTCTCGGTCACACCGCTGGATCGACTCCACTCCTGGACAGCCAAGAACCTCAACTGGGGGAACATGGAGGAGGTCAAAGCCCTCTAAGATCAGGTGGCTTTCTGCGTTGACAGGGACCTCACTCTCATGGACGTGATCGACGTCATGCTCCATCGCAAGGTTCAACCATTCCAAGCCGACCATCTCCCCTATGGAGGTTTACCCCAGGCTGCGCGACCTCGGTCGTTCGAGGCTTTTACCGGGGGAAGGACATCGGCTGAATGCAGATGCTCCTCCTTAAGACCAAGGGCCAGACCTTCTGAAACGAGGGAGATGGCGTCGGCTACTGCAGGGCACGCTAAGCCCCCGAGGTTTGTTTTCTGAATCTAGAATCATGTTTTTTTTACTGGAAACTATGAGGCAACAGCCCCACAATACTTTATTGAAAACCCCAACGGCACAGCTAAGAAAATAAAACTAAAGTGCAACAATTACTTACCTATTTACAGGAGGCTAAAAGTAGACAATACAAGCACCCTAAGGCAGGGAGCTAACCCAATTAAGTGGTAGTGGCTTCACTGATGGCTTAAACCTATGGGAAAGTAAGGTGATATCATGAATAAATCTTCCTTTCCAAGCACCAAAAGAAGGCCTCTCATTTCTGAATATTTTCCCATTTCTGACTAGCCACATGTTCCAAGTAGCAAGACAAACAACCTCTCTGAAAAAAGGGTGGACAAAACTTCTCTTTGAAGCAATGATGCATTCCTTAGGTGAAAGACCAGCTAGCCATTGAATTTGCAGGTAATTCCACACTCTGGTGCTATATTGGCATCTGAAGAACAGATGATCCCTATCCTCATGAGCTTGGGCATTACATAATGGGCATGTATTATCCTCATGTGGTGTTCTCCAATGCCTCCTTACCAGCAAACCTCCGGTGTTCAACCTATCATTGAGCATCAACCATGCAAACATTTTATTTTCATGGTAGATATGCTCTCCCATATCCATTTGCAAGGCTCATCAATGGGCAGGTGTGCATGCATCACTGTGTAATAACTTTTTGCTGAATTTTTTTCCTTTGCCTGGTATCCATGACCAACTATCATTCATGTCCACATTTCTATTGAGAGGAAGGAGCCCTGCTTGCACGATTTCCAATTCATCCATTGCCTCAAGAGATAGAGGTAAGTGAAAGAACTCAAAGATGTCCTGCATATTAAAGGCATCCATCACATAAATTTTGTCATCAACAACAAACGAAAAAAGGCTCGGAAATATCTCCCTTAGAGGTGTTGATGAGTCCAGAATTGACCAGGAATCATGCCAGAAAAGAGCAGAGTCTCCTCTATTTATTGTAACAACTGAGTGCATTCTGAAAGTATCATTAAGCTTCATGGTGATGTCCCTCCACCAATAGGATCCACATAACACAGTTCCATGTGGTACAACCCCATCATAGTAGGTGTTCCAAATTAAAGTGACCCAGGGAATATTTGCTTTATTATAGAACTTAGATATGTGTTTTGTAAGCAAAGCTTTATTCTGAATGTGGTGATTAACAATTCCCATGCCACCATTTTTCTTTGGCCTACAGACTAGAGGCCAAGCCACTAGAGACTGTCTGGGGCTATCAGAGTTTCCTCTCCACAAACACTGCCCCATAATTCTTTCCAGTTGCTTAATGATGCCAGCTGGCAAACTCAGGCTACATAGAAAGTAAATTGGCAAAGATGACAAAACAGATTGGAGTAACTGGAGCCTTGCACCGTGGTTGAGTAAGGAAGATCTAGCAATCAATATTCTCTCAACTCTGTCCACCACTGGGACTAGGTCTTGAATCTTTGGTTTAGTAGTCCCTATGGCAACCCTAGGTAGGTAAATGTAAGAGATCCAACTTGGCAGCCAAAGGCAACAACCAATTTTGTTGTTTCTGCTTCATCAACATTGATAGGGAGGATACAAGATTTATGAAAATTAACCTTAAGCCCAGTGGATGCATGAAAGTCATGCAACATCTCTTTGAGAGGAATTAGCTGAGAATCAACAACAGATACAATGAGAAGGGTATCATCAGCATATTGTATGATGGGAATTCTCTGTCATGTGTCTCCAAAGGGAGAGATAACACCCACTTCTCAGCATGTTATTGACCAGAGTTTGTAAGAAATCAGCTGCAAGAACAAAAAGCAATGGAGACAAGGGGTCTCCCTACCCGACCCCTCTTTTGCAAATAAATTGCTTTCCAGGCACACCATTGAGGATAATAGATGATGTGCCAGAAGCAAGTAACTCTTTTATCCAACCAATCCATTTGCTATCAAAACCCTTATGATGCAGAACCTTGAGAATGAGGTCATGTTCAAGTGTGTCAAAAGCCTTGGCAAAATCTAATTTGACAATTAAAAGTGGCCTTTTGGATTTATCCGTTGTGACAGCCCGGGACCGACNNTCCAGAAGATTCCCCTTTTTTTTCCATTGTCGTCGTGTG
>CBMN010035463.1:0-11040 GCA_000582825.1 Hordeum pubiflorum | reverse complement strand
GGGGGGGGGGGGGGGGGGGGGGGGGGGGTAGTGTAGGAAACGTGTGTAGTGCTCGATCGTGAGTCGACTCCATGCCCTGTTTTTGAGCATCTTTTTTTTTACAATTTCCTAATTTCATGATTTAAAAATATTAGGTAGTTTAAGAAAGGGGAAATCATGGGGAAAAAAAATGTGTACACATTTGTACCTAAATTTGTTTACCATGCATTGAAAAATATTAATCCCATATTTTAAAACGATCATCAAGTAAATGGTCATCGCGTATTAAAGAAATGTTCATCATATATCTTTTAAAAGTTGTTTATCTTCAAAAACCTAGTATATAAAAATGTTTAAAATAATGTTTCTTGCATATTTTAAAAAATCCTCTGCTTATTTGTAAGACATCATGTCTTGAAAAATTGTACATCACGTTTGTAAAACGTTCATCTCATAAAATATATTAATCTCACATTTGAAAAAAGTTCAACACATACTTATTGTGCGTTATAAGATATCCATTTCATATTTTTTTTAAATGAGCATCATATATTTACAAAAATGAATATAAAAAGAGAAAAGAGATAATAATAATAATAATAATAATAATAATAATAATAAAAGAGTAAAAAACAAAAGAAAAAGAAACTAAAGAACAAAATAAAAATAGAAAACCATCTGAAAGCATTAGAACCCGTGAAAACCATTGCAAAACTGAATTACCAAATAAAACCGGAAAAAAATGAAAAATGAAACAGAGAATTTAGAAAACGCTGCACCGGGGAGGGGGGAAGGGGAGTCTCTGGGCTTTGGGCTTTGGGCTTTGGGTCAAAAGCAAACATAGCCCGAGTCTGGAAGACCGTGGAGAGCGCGTGGTTTCTCAAAAAAAAAACAAAAAAAAAAGGTAGGAGGAGGCGGCGTCGTTGATGAGATGGAGGCGGAAACCGCGGGCAAGGGCGTCCTCCCAGAGCTCGACGATATGGAAGCGGAGGGGACCGCCGACGCCGGGGGCGGAGCGACAACGACGTTGACGGAGGAGAAGGAATACTGGGAGTACGAAGCCGACTGGGAGTACGAGCATGCCCTCACCTTCCGCGATCGGTGGACTTCCATCTGTGCCGCCAAATTCGGCTCCTTCGACGAAACCAGTAAGCAAATATACTCCCAATCCCAGTACAATAGCTGCATTATTCCGGCGACTCGACGATCATTCCTCCCTCCTTCCTTCCTTCCTTGGGCAGCAGGAATTTCATCTTGATTAGATCAGATTAGATCAGATTGGATGTAGCAGGCAGAATCTGATCACAAAATATGTGTGTCTACTGTCTACATGCAGCTGCTATCCAGCCCATGCGTTACACGGACGCAGAGGCTCCAGGGGGCTCCGCGCAGCCCCTCGACTCCCTGCAGATCTACTCCGTCGACGTTGCGGAGATAAGGAGGGGCCTGCGTTGGCCGGTCGACGTCTACGGCATGATCGCCGCGCGTGACGTCGTTGACAGAAACCGCAACGTCATCTTCGACCGCTCCAGGGATGACTGCCAGACCCTCACTAAAGAGGTTTTGCTACCTGTCGTGCATTCCTCGTCATTTAAATTCTATCTTGCCAGATGTTGATTGCTCTGCTTTGCTCTACGCACCTAAATATTTCATGTTTCAGTTGTGTGTTTCTCTTTGTCACATGCATAATAAGCTACCCTCCACAGATAGAAATTTGTACATTCATGTCTCAATTGCTCTGCCAGACATTTGATTTCTTTTGTTTTCTGCTGATCAGTGTGCAATTTGTCTCCTTTTCTTGGCCATAGATAGAATTTGTTCTATTCCAATCTTATTAGGACTGAAGAGAATGCACCACTGTCGATTTGCTTACTTAATGGTGTTGGATGCAGGATTCATGCTTGGCATTGACAGGTCCTACCCGTCCTATCATTTTGTTGGGTTCCGCGACCTTTGAGATTGCGCTAAAGGTGAAGGATGGCAGCACGGAGTCTAAGGACAAAGTTTTAAGCTTCTTGGCTGTTCCTCATGACAATTTCAACTATTTGGAGGCTTCGTGCTCGACAGATAGGAAATACATCAGCAAGCTTAGCACACTGGAGTTTACAATGAGTCAAATTGCTCACTCCGTGGAGGCGACAATCAGCATGCAAGTGGTTGATGGGTCGTCATGGCCAGACGGTGTCCGCGGTGAATTTTCCGCGTGCACCACCAGTATGGCCGACCGGAAAGTAATTTTACTCGATTCTGGAAGAAAGATGGAAGTGTCGGTCGATGCGGATGGTGTGGTCCAGCTATCGAGGTGCGTCGCTTCCGTTGAATTCACCGGAGAGCTGAAGGTTTGTGTGGATGCATGGCGGCAAGGCGAGACGAAGCCCAAGAAAGCTTGGACGGTTTTCAAGCCCAAGAAAGCTGGTAGGAACCATGGCACCTTCAATCTTGACGGCGTGTGTAAGATGAAAGTCACCGTTGCCTGGTCTTTCCTTTCCTACTATCCGGTTAACCGCCCCAATAGTCCTTATGGTTCACTGGCTTTGCTCAGGGAGGGAGAGGAAGGTACTATATAGTGTTAGAATTAGGATGTATGGTGCGCACAGTGTAGAATCGCGCTTCTTTTGGGCGTTGCATGTACACAAATTTATATTGTACTACTCCTTCTGTTCATTTTTGTAAGACGTTTAGACAATTCAGAAAGTGCCGAAAACAATTCAATGCCAGCTGTACAAAACGTCTTACAAAAAAGAACGGAGGGAGTAGTATTTTCAGATCCCATGGCCAACTTTGTGTGGCTGCAAAGCAGCTTGATGGGTCTGCTATGGCATGGGTTGAGTTGCATTGCTTTGCTGGTGCCAAGTTATGCATCGTTTGCATGGACAAGTGTGGTGTCAATGGCATGGGTTGAGTTGCATTGCTTTGCCGGTGCCAAGTTATGCATCGTTTGCATGGACAAGTGTTGTGTCAAATGGTCGTTTGTTCTTCTTGACTTTGCCTTCCATAAATGAATTAGCTCTTCATTGATCATTATGTGTGTGGCATAACTTGTCAACTGATCGATTCAAAAGAGACGAGATTAATCTGGTTTACAGTTTAAAAGATCCCCACTATGCGGGTGAAACACATAACCAAGAGTGGGTGTCTGTCGATTGTCAGCGGGTAGCAGCCCAAACCTCCAGCTCACCAGACACCAACCTTTGTTTTGCCTTGACTGCACTGGTACGGAGGAACACTATTCAATCTGCTTGCCCACAGTCCGACGAAACCAAAGGGGGCACAGAGCAGAGAAGGGGAGAAGGAACTGCTCGGGCAACATTAACTAGTATGGTATAAATTTCAAAAGTTGTGTTGCTCTTTTAGTTCCCATTTGTACTTCACGAATCAACATTTGACATTCATCGATTCACCATTACATGTTCAATTCAGGTCATAGCTTTATTGTTGCTCTTGATTTGGGTTTATCTTCCAACTATTCTCGCTATAATGGCATGTGAAACAAGTGTGCTAATGTTGATTCCGACAGTAGGTGGTCTTGAGGACACGTCTTTTGTCTTCATCACCTTGCCACACCATGAGGATAGGTTGAGATTGGCACTTACTGCAGCTCAAAGAGCTCCGCAGAACGATACGGTTCGAAGGGCTATGCAGAATGATGTAGTGGTTTTCTGTGAGGTTAAGCGATTCATTTAAGTTTTTTGCTCGAGAATTATTTGTATTTTGGAAGTAGGGGAGGCGACCTCTATGTTGTCTGGCGAGATGTTTGATAGGATTACCTCGTGTCGTGTGGGTTGTGAGTTTATCCTTGATGTGAGGAGGAGGTTGGCATTATCCGCTCATCCCCAGGAAGCCATGTCAGCCAGGCCGACAGAGATTCGATTAGTTGATCAACCTCGTGAGTGTTATCATCTACTCCCTCTGTAAAGAAATATAAGAGCATTTAGATCACTAAAGTATAGAGGGAGTACATTCTAAATATGTTGACTTGTGAGACACAACGGCTCACTCGACGGTAGGAGAACAAGGTGCGCAATATCCAGGATCCTGGTTTTCCTTATGCAGATGCTTAGTGTGATGATATCAAGCTGTTTCAGGTCCTTGAGTGCTATGTTGATCTTCATACTGCTTCCTATAAGTAATTTTGTGTTATATTTGCACTATTGTCACTTTTAGCATAGACCATATAGTGTGTGGTGTCCCTATAAGTAATTTTGATCTTAGGGTAGCACTACTTCCTATAAGTAATTTTGTGTTAGTCACTTTAATTGCTGTTGTGATTCCTCTCTAGTGAGATGGAACGATCTACTGGTACGTTTGGTTGCAGTTGAGAAGAATAAATGTGCAGTATACAAACTACATGGAGTTATGACCAAACCGAGCTGGAGAAAACTATTGAACTAAAATACAAATTTCAAATAGTATTAGTTAATAGACGCACACTAAAACATTCTAATTTTTACTACTCATTGTGGTTGGTAATGACGGCAAAAAAAGACTTAAACATCCATGTGGCATTGATGTGTGAGTTTCCGACTACATGTCAACGTGACAAATAGTGGTGATTATATTATCAATATTCTAGGTGGTGAATGATGTTTCTTTTTCTTCTAAAATATGTCTGTGAGATGCATGAAATTTGGTTTGTAGTAGCCTTAAGGCCTCGAAAGTCACACAAATACAGTATACGAAAGAGGTGTTTCGAGACAATGATTTTACCAATAAAAATGTGCAAATTGGGAGACTCCATGTTTTTTTCTCTTCTGAAATAAATGGGCCCACAGTTCCTGTTCCATTGCATGCAAGAAAATGACATGTGTAGTACGGCGCTTGGGTGATTGGTACCTCCAAACACATGCTGATGTGGCTCGCGGCTTGAATTCCCTCAAAACAATTTCCTTATCGCATCATATAGAGACATAGATCATTGGCGAGTTGCCTGAAAAAATTCCACCGAATAACCCATGGCACAAAATCCATCCCCCAAAGCAAACAACCAAACATAGCATAAAGAGGATCTCGTCTTCCTCTTAGCTAATTCTGAAACTATTTGAATTTTAAAAGCCCTACAACCCTTAACAATCAAACAAGGAAAAGAAATCCTTTGGGTCGGTCCATGGCCTCGTCTTGGATTCATGTGGAAAATCAATACATTATATAACCGGATGCCTGCAAAATATGCTCGGCTTATGCTTAGAAGGAACAGAGAGAAGAAATATGTTGTCGACGCGAACATCAAATCCTCCTTCAATGGACGTTTCCATATCATAGAAAATACGGCCTTGTATGGCGTTTGATATATGAGTGTGCAGTGTTAGTGAGAGAGCAAACGTGACACACAAAGGTGCCAACGACGAGATCCTATGCTCCTCGGTGCTCGCGGATATCTTTCCCGGTTTAAAACCACACCTGATCCAACAAAGTCAATCCGTCAGCCGCTCCTCCTCCGAGGCTAAGGGTCAGGATCCCTCCGTGACGCCCACTTGGTCATCGAAGCGTGTCACGAGCACAGGTTACCCGATGAGAATCTGACAATGTCCATGCTCCTTGATGAATGTCTTACCTCTTGGTTACATGCTCTATGGCGGCGTGGACGACAAGTGCACCAATCCCCCTAAAAGTTGATGATAAATAAGTCTCTTTTGGATTCTTTGACGGCATGAGATTCATTTTCCATACATCATGTTGTCCCTTATTGCATCTATCTAAAACATTTATATTTATATTCTCCCATGTCGTGGCAGTTCACGTGGTGATTATTATCAGTAGGAGCACTTGTTTGGGAACCTCGTGAAATATTTAGAGCTCATGATAGTTACAAAATTAGCAATAAGTGTAGATAGCATTTCCGATGCCAGAATGTAAAATGGTTCAATACCAAAACAATATAGTATTACCATTTTTGTTTCCAATCCTTTTTTATAACTACTCCCTCCATTCCTAAATATAAGACCTTCTAAAGATTTCACTATAAACTACATACGGATGTATATAGACATATTTTAGAATGTAGATTCATTCATTTTGCTTCGTATGTAGCATATAGTGGAAACTCTAAAAGGTCCTATATTTAGGAACGGAGGGAGTAGACATCAAAACCGATTGAATCCCTAAAATGGTTCCGGTTTTTGAAAATTGCCAATTTTTGTTTTAACCACTACAAACTATTCATTATCAAACATACACCCTTTTTCAGTTTGATTCGTCCCAAGTTTAGAGGAAGATGCTATATTACCGGGTTTAGAGGATGAATCTTCACCGGATTCAAATCCGTCATATGAGCACTCGAGACCCTTGATCGAGCCCTTGAAATTGAAAACATGTTCCTTCGCACGTTCCGTGTCTTCAAGGACCGCCTGCATCATCGCCGTCTCATTGGAGTACTCCTCCTCGCCCGACGAGCCGTCGAACGACTCAACACACTGCTCGTGTATGTACTAGAAATCGAAATCCATTGCTAGAAATAAGAAGAGAAAACCATTTTTAGCTCCGGCGATTCATCTAACAGTTGCCGGACATGACGAGTATAACAATAGCGGAGGGTGCCTGGCGGGGCGGTCGGAGGATAGGGGTTGAACGGCGACAGAGTAGAAGCGGGGTGGAGCCCTGCTGGAGCGCTGGAGGTGACGAAGACGTAGAGTTCCGGCAGGGGTGTGACGTGGCGGTCGGGATGGTGGAGCGACGACGAAGGCAAAAGAAAAAAAAACGAAGATAAAGGCGTGGGGTCGGAGAAGGCTTTTGGGTGAACGGAGGTGTCGAAGCCTGACGTGTATATAATGTCCGGACTCACACAAAACTCCCTCACGTTTGTCTCCGTTTTGCGGTTCGGAGATGTCCTTAGTGAGAGTTTTACCTGAACTGAAGGACGAACGTGGCAGGTACGCAAAGGTAGGCAGCGACGAGGAGTCCACCACCGCTCCACTCCCCCGGTTTAAAACCGCAGCAGATCCGACGAGCCAAGTCAATCCGCCGGCCAAGGAATCTCCCACCGACGCGCGCCGCGCCACCGAAGGTTCCTTCCTTCCGTCCGGCCGATCCGCGATCTCGATTCGGCGGAACCGAGGCGGGGGGATGGGGGCGGTGGAGGAGGAGGGCGCCATCAACGGCGGCGAGGAGGGGCCCGGCCTCGCGGCGGCGCCGCACGACCGCTGGGCCCTGCTCCGCCCCGCCCAGGGCTCCTCCCGCCCCTCGGCCCGCTACAAGGTGCGTGCGCAATTCTGCTCGGATTTGGCCGTCGCGGTCCTCGTCTCTGATCGATCCGCTCTGATCCACCCGCCGGTTGGAGCCGTAGCCGTTAGTGCGCGTGTGGAGACGTTGGAATCGAAGAATGGGATGCGAAATGTGATAGCCACTGTGTTCGTCTGAATCCGCGGGGCCGGTGGATGCAGTGGTTCCCGGGGAGTTTTGGTCGCAGAGGCGTGGCCACTGCTTGGTCATCTTCCACCCATTCTGCCCTGTTGTCGCCGCTGGCTGTTCGAAATCGCCGAGTTTATCAGGATAGGAAGTTGCTGCTGCACTGTGATCTACTGTATTTTTTAACACGTCAGAAAACGCTTATCAAATCTTCAGACAAAATGTATGCTTAAGGATCACATCACTGACGTGCTGCGTAACTTCCTTGCATTGCGTTTTGTTTATTCTGTAATGACCACTGAGTACTCAAGTGCTAAATACATGACAGCATGCCGCGGAGGTGCTTCAAGACAAGCTGTATGTGGTCGGGGGAAGCCGGAATGGGCGTTCTCTGTCGGATGTTCAGGTTTGACGCTCATGCATGTTAACTCCTCATGCCCCCCCCTGCTCCTTCATTACCCGAAACATATCCTAACAGCTGCAATTTTGGCAGGTTTTTGATTTCAGGACATCCAAGTGGTCAGCGTTACTGTTAAGTCCTAGTCGAGATTCAAACCAGCTGAATCATGAAAATAATGCCGGAAACCAGCCGTTCCCAGCATTAACAGGCCATAGTATGGTAATGATATCATCTTCCATTTGTGTGGAAATTAACTAAACTTTTCCTAAGCCTTGTTAGACCTTTCAAGTGAAAGAGTGTCATTCTGTATGCTGACTAGTGTTTTCATTCAGGTCAAGTGGAGGAATATGCTTCTGGTTGTAGCTGGGAACTCCAGAGCATCATCATCGAATAAGGTTTCAGGTGCTTGGTTCATACTAAAACTCTGAGCAGCAAAATTTCGGGTCATGGCTTTGCTTAAACATACGTAGTAATAGTTCAACCATCAGTTTATGGTTCCACACCACCACAAAAAAACCATGACATATTTGTTGATGCCCCAAAATGTTACAAGTACTAGAAATGATTGCGCTGTATTTCTGCCTGCAGTTTGGTTTATTGATCTGGAAACAAATAGCTGGTCTGCTGTTGATACATATGGAAAAGTCCCAGTAAGAATCTTTTCTCTCCTGTTATACATTTGTTTACTGGAGAGCATGTTCTGAATCCTCCCTCCATCAGATGGCTCGTGGTGGGCAATCTGTAACACTAGTCGGTTCTCGATTAATTATGTTTGGTGGAGAGGATAATAAGAGGAGGCTTCTGAGTGATCTTCATGTACTTGACTTGGAGACAATGATTTGGGAAGAAGTTAAAACAGAGTAAGAGTTTACTCACTAGTTATGCTAAATATTTCTTAATGTATTTGTAACAACTTGCTGAATGTTGAATTCATCGTTCTCATTGTTATTGTGAAACAGAAAAGGTGGCCCAGCTCCTAGGTATGATCATTCGGCTGCTGTTTATGCAGACCATTATCTTTTAATCTTTGGCGGTTCATCTCACTCCACATGCTTCAACGATCTGTACTTACTTGACTTGCAAACTGTAAGCAATGAATGCTCTTATGTATTTTATTATACAAGTACACTTGTGCATCAGATTACATTTTTTAAATCTACAAAGCCAGAGTTTATTGGATAAATTAGCTGTTGTTTAGTTGTTCTTTGTAAAATCATTAAGGATTGCCAAAGTTTTCCACATTAGTAGTTCTAGGCTGTAGTAGGACTTGCAAGCTCAAAATTCTATCAAGTTAATAGTAACTGCAGAGTTGAACTGTTCCAATGAAATGACTAGGATCCAACTCCAGTCCACTATCACTAACTGTAACTAGTACACATCAATACATCATAAGATGACACACATATGTTTTGCAAATTATGTTGTACTGTACACAGAAGGGATACTTTGGAGGGCTTTTCCTCTCAAGCCAAGTTTAACACGACTTTATGACTCAACTGATAAGTTTGTGTAAATAATGTTTAATGGTAACAGCTGGAGTGGTCTCAACCTGATACTCAAGGTGCACATATAACTCCTAGGAGTGGACATGCTGGTATGATGATTGACGAAAATTGGTACATAGTTGGTGGTGGAGATAATGCAAGTGGTAATGCCTGAATACACATGACACTGTCTTTACGTGTTTTTATTAAATTCCTTTTGCGCTGTTCTTTCAGCTCCAGTATCTAAATGCACATGTTGTAGGTTCCACTGATACATTCGTAATGAACGCTTCCAAGTTTGTCTGGTCTGTCGTCACTAGTGTGTCAGTTCGAGATCCACTTGCCTGTGAGGTAAGCAGTAATTGCACATTGGTGCTGACATGTTCAGTCATAAAGATTGGTCATACAAATTCATGTTCTAGGAAGTGCATAACTATGAATATTTAGAGCTCGAGCTTTTCACCATGTGGCGAATCATGACTTTTTAACATATTTTCCAGGGTCTCAGTCTTTGTTCAACCACAGTTGACGGCGAAAAGTTTCTAATTGCCTTTGGCGGTTACAATGGGAAGTACAACAATGAGGTATTCACTTTGAGCAAATAACTAGTACTACACATAGTATTTTGTTAAAAATCATCCATCTGTAGAATTTTCTCTTTTGATGGCTGTTGTCATGTCCTTGTCTCTATGTATGGTGCCACTAGTTGGCGTTTTTCGGTTTAGGGTGAAGTTGCATATTCTTCATTTTACCTTTTCAGTGCTCTTTTTTCCGTTAGAATTTTTTAGTGCGCTTTATTTGTGTTCAATGTATTCTCAATGCCTAATGAAAGTGATGACACTACTGCAGATCTTTGTGATGAAACCCAAACCAAGAAACTTTGTGCAACCTCGGCTATTCCAATCTCCAGCAGCTGCTGCCGCTGCAGCTTCTGTGAAAGCTGCTTATGCTGTAATAACTGCTACTGATGAAAAAACTAAAGATATTGTTGCTACTGATGATTTGGATGTGAAGATAGCTGAGCCTGGAGGTTCTTCCAAACAAATGATTGCTGAAATTGATGCACTTAATGGGGAGAAAGGAGAACTAGAGTCTCGACTGGCAGAAGTTCGCGCTGAAAACTCAAAGCTTAAAGATAAACTAGATATGGTGAAGTTGTCCTACAGTGAATTAACAAAGGTAAACTGTCATTCTATTTGTTTCTTTGAGAGTGCAAACTGTCTTTCCATACCGCAAGAGGAAATTCTTGAATCATCATATAAATTCTCAATGTTTTTTCTTTTTCTTATGAAGGAACTTAGATCAGTTGAGAATCAGCTAGCTGCTGAGGGTTCAAGATGTCAGAAACTGGAGGTTCTGAACTTGCACACTATAATTAGTTCTGATCATGGACACACGTATTGTCAACTCTCCATTTTATGCTGCTGATTGCTTACCTCTTCTTTTTTCTGGTCAATTCAGTCCCAAATTGCTGCTGCGCATAAAAGGTTGGAGTCTGCTAGTTCTCTGGAGAATGAACTGGAAGCCTTACAGCAACAAATGTCTCAGGCTGAACAAACCATGGCGACTTCTCAGAGACGGAAATCTGGGGGCGTATGGAAGTGGGTGGGAGGAAGTGCAGAGGTCTCCGACAATGAATAGTAAGTCCTACGTGCAACAAACTTGAATGGAAAAAATATCCGATGTACTTAAGCGCAACCATATTGTAGGGGTTGATGTGATCCCTGTTTTCAAGGATACATACATGGTGATGGATGGTTCTAGATCATACTCCCTCCATTCCATAATATAGTGTGTCCTCGGTTTTCGAGCTTTAAGTTTGACCATAAATTTAAC
>CBMN010035461.1:0-15080 GCA_000582825.1 Hordeum pubiflorum | reverse complement strand
AATGCCGAAGCCCACACCACCTCCACCATCATTGTCGAAGCCACCACCACCACCACCTCCAAACCCACCTCTACCACCATTGCCGAAGCCAACACCACCACTACCTCCAAACCCACCTCTACCACCATTGCTGAAGCCAACACCACCTCCAAACACACCTCCACCACCATTGCCAAATCCACCACCGGGCCGGTGGAGGTGGTCTTCTTCCTCGCGCCGGCGTCCGCGACGGGAGGAATCGGAGCGGGGACGGAAGGAGATGGTGCTGCGCCGGCCACGTCCCCTTGAACGAGGTGATTGCCATGTCGCTTCCTTTTGCTGCCGGCGGCGATAGATGTTGGGGCGGTGCCGGCATGCACGGCGGAGGGAGGCGCGGGAGGACGAAGCGCTGGCATACTTGGTGGCGGCGGCGCATGATATGGGGCACCCAGAGGATGCGGGTATTGCATCCGGGCGGTTGGCGGCGCGGCGAGGCCGGACGGCGAGGTCGGAGGTGAGATAAGAGGCAGCGACGGCGCGGGAGCTGGGAACTGAAGCGGGCGGAAGTTTCCTTCGCGCCAAGGATAGAGGAACCGGCAAAAAGAGGACCGAATCCCGTACTTATGGCGGAAATGGCCCGGACTATGCAGGATTCCGCAAAAAAAAATTACAGGATGGCCGATTTTGCGGGATCTGTTCGGGGCGGAAAAAACGCCCCCGTCCGCTAAATTGGCGATTATTATTCCGGATGCCCCGTTTTACGGGATCTGCTAGAGATGCTCTAAGTTTGTCTGATGGTTTTCTACCTGTATAAATGTGTCATGTGGGGTCAGCACTATGTCCAGAGGTGCAAGCCCAAGCAGGGTCCCCATGGCCACAACGTGATAGGAGTACAGGATTAGGCGAGTTTAAGTCTTCAGGAAGTCAGATTTCAGTGTAATGGTTTTTTTCTGGCAGAAGTTTTCCTCTATTGTGTTCAGGTCTGAGTCTGTTTAAAGAGTAAAGAGTCCTTACTTTCCAAGTCATGTAAACCGCAGGCTATATTATGCCCTGGATTGTTATTGAGAAAGGCAATCATCAATATACATAAAACAGAAAAGGGAAGGTTCTCCTCCGCAGCCCTATCTTCCCTTGACATCATGGCACCCAAACGCAACTCCCCGTCCCCGACCTCCCACCAGCCACCACTACCCCCTCAGGAACTTAGGCTGTGACAACTTGTTATCAAAGACACTGGTTCTCAGGTCTGTCCGCCAAGCTCCTGTGGCAAAATGGCGACCATCAAGAAAACACCGATACTTACAGCAATCACCGTATCCATATCGGATACAGTATCCGATACTGATTATTTTCTGATACATCCCCGATACCTCTCAAGTTCTAGTAGTGCCTGTGGTGGGCTCCTTTCCCTGGTGCTCCCGCTCCCCTTCCCCCCACTATCCTGTAGAATTCTATCTAATGGAAGGCTGTTGATTTCCTCCTCCTCCTCCTCCTCCCTTTGTCTCTAACTGAACTTGTATGTTTGTAAATTGCTGCCACCCTTTGGCTGTTGGTTCTTGCTTTTGTTGGAATCATGGATAAGACGATAGAAGATAATGGACTGCACTGACTAAATATATGGTAAATGGCTTGATGCTTAATTGATAACATATTTTTTATATTATTTTCAAAATAGTCAAACGTATCCCGCATTGGCGTTTTTCAGAAATGACGTATTCACGTATCCGTATCGCCCCGATACTGATATGTGTATCCGTATCGCCCCGATACTGATATGTGTATCTGTATCGGTGCAATCTAGGCGACCATTGATGAAATCTCCAAGCTTCTGGATCAGACAGTCCATGGTAATCCCCCTGATGCGCCTCCACAGCTTCCCGAGAAACATCATGGCAGGGTAGTTGCATCTCCCTCCACTCAAGGTGCTCAAGGCTCTTCTTATCTGTGGCCTATGGCAAGTGCTGGTGCAATGGGCAGGTTGTGCTACATCTGAAGCTTCCCGGGAAGACCTTACTGAATTTCAGCAGAAGTATCCAACCTTCCAGCTCGAGGACAAGCTGCTTCTGGAGGGGGAGTGATGTAATGTGGGGTCAGCACTATGTCCGCAGATGCAAGCCCAAGCAGGACCCCATAGCCACCACGTGATAGGAGTACAGGATTAGGCAAGTTTAAGTCTTAGGAAGTCTTATTTGAGTATGATGTTTTTTTCTTGTCCCGTAGAAGGTTTCCCTATTGGGCCAGGTCTGAGTCTGTTTAAAGACTCCTTAGTTTTCAAGTCATGTAAACTGCAGAGGCTATATTATGCCCTAGACTGGTATTGAGAAACGCAAGCAATAAACATAAAACAGAAAAGGGAGGGTTCACCTCCGCAGCCCCATCTTCCCTTAACATCATGGCAGGCAAACGCAACCTTCCCTGTCCCCGACCTCCCACCAGCCACCACTATCTCCTCAGGAACTTAGGCCATGACATAATCTCTATATTTAAATACAAGAGATCATATTAAAAAAACTACAAAATTGTTGTCTTTCTCTGTAGTAGACTAGTAGTTCGCTGGTCATGTTTTCTTTGATCAGAACATACATGGTATCTAAAGGTTACTGATTACTTTTTCTATTGGAGCAACTATAATAAATTTTAGTTCACCAATCCTGAATGTACCTTTGGCTCCAAATAATTAATTGAAATATTTGTTCTTTTGCTCAATTATCATGAGTTTATTTATTGTCTGATTGCTTAGAGTAACTTATTTTACAAAAAAATATCTAAATGTATTCCCACCATGTCCAGTTTATGAAATTTTCCTGAAACTTATTGAAAGAGTTATCACAATCTCTGTTCCTTTGAAAATATGTATCAGAAAGAAGAAAGATAACATTAGTGCCCACCTAGTCTTTGAATGCGCCTGCGTGAAGAATTTTTTTGCCAACCTGCTGACAATAGTACATATATCTCATGGAGTTTTATTATTATTTTGCAAATTTTAATTTTCTGATGGTTTTTTCTGAGTGACTGATTGTTGCGCTTTGCATTTTTTTGTCATGGTCCATTAACATCAAGTTTTATCTACTTGCACCTACTTTTGCGAGCTGAAACGGTTTCCAGTTTTTTCTGAATGAACATTTAAGGTATAGTACACCATGTATAGGTTTTAACTAATTTTATCATCATCTTATTTTTCATACCATATGCTTTCTACATGTCAATCCCAAACACATCAATTTCAAAAGTTGTATGGTATTGTTTGTGTTAGTCTTGTTGCACTGTCAACGCTATATTGATCTGTAAACTGAAATGAACCAACACCTTTGTCATGATGGGTTGCATGCTGAGGCTATCTTGTGAATCAGACACTAATATTTTGGCTTGCCAAACACTAGAGTGCCACATTGTAGAAGTGTTAATGCCTTAATGCAACTTAGTGTTTGGTGAGCATGTGATGCTGTATCTTTATGCCTTATTAATTCATGATGAAGCAACAGGAAGTTGGATGGTTGCGTGTCAAACTAATTGAAAACCATGGGAAAAAGTAACAAAGAGAAGTTGATGTATATTATTCTATAGGATTATGGATGTGAACCTGTGAAGTGTTGGGTCATGATGCTCAACATCACAGACTATTTGTCGCTTTTCAACTATTTTGAGCCATCTTTGTGAAGAAATAGTTGACTTTGTACCATTTGATGTAGTGAATTTTGTTTCCTTGTGGCTAGGTATTGCACCTATTAATAGGGTGCTACCGTGCTAGTAATGTTTTCTTGTATGGACTGTAATTTTTTGCTTTGATAAAATATTAACTCATAAATTTCTCAACATTCTTTTAGGAAGTTCACGACTACCTTAAAAGCCTTTGTCCTGATCTCCACATTACCAGAGGTGAATATGATGAGGATGCTCGTTACCCAGAGACTAAAACAGTTACTATTGGTCAGTTCAAGCTAGGGCTATGCCATGGCCATCAGGTTCGCTCTAAATTGACAATTTTGTTTTGCTCTTTTAATTTCTGTCATGCTCATTGTTGGAGAAAAATTAATCATTGCCTTTTGTTGTTGAAAGTCAACAGTTAATACCTTGAATTGGAGTTCTTGTTGTTGACAAATTATAAACACATACTTTTTTATGCTGTACACCTCTGAAAAGTGGTCGAGTTTCTATCACTAGCAAGATGTTTGTAATTTCTCTTATTGGCATGGTCTGTTGCTGTAATAATTGTTAGGCGATGTTTTGTTCAAGAGCTCTAGTGTTCTTTCTTTTTTACTTCAAGAGCTGTAGTGTTAATTTAATTGCAGTAGAATTACAGGGAGGTTGGTAATGCACAGTGTTCAGGATATCGGTAACTGGTACCATATCGGTCGGGGGCTGATAAGGGATTAATCGGCGAATTGGCCATTTAACTGAATATATCGGTAACCCATTTATCGGTAGGTTAACTAGGGCCATACCTATATATCCGAGGCTACATAGCAACATGCATTGTACTGAATGTCTAAATATGCAATCCTAGGGTACATAGCAACAAGGAAGAGTGTTATCTTGATGTTCTAATGATATCTAGATCTACATAGAAGAGCAGAAACACAGTACCGGTAATTGTACATCACTTTCTAACATCAAAGGAGAGCAGCACAACAACAATAGTACTTGTACATCACATAAGAGAACAGCACAGCAGCAGCAGCAGTACATCAGCATTTACAGAACACAACGTAGGAGAGTAGTGCTTCTGTTCTTGGCATAGGGGAGTAGTTTTGGGCCAAAATATACTGCCCAGTTAATCGGCCCAGCCGATAATTCGGCCTGACAACCGATAAATCGGCTTGTCAGACCGATTAACTGGGCTCCCAGTTAATGTGGCCGAATAGGCCTTTCTTGTATCGGAGGGTGGCTGAATAGCAGTTAACTGCAGTTAATCGACCGATATTTGTAATATTGCATGGTTGATGCAGTGGTTCAATCAGGGAAATGGTTTTAGATCCCACGTGTTCTATTGAGGAAGTGGTATAATAAGAGTTACCGGAATCACATGCCAATGTAGTGCGATTCTGCTGGGATATTGCTGAACCAATAGCTTCTTAGTGTATTGTAGTGTGGGCATTTTTATGGGATTAATAAATAGTTTATTTAATATGAGTTCACGTATCAGAAAGATAAACGTTAAATGCAATTTTGCTTTTCTTCTTCCTCTCTATTATGGCAGTATAATTTGCTCTTAGTTTTTTCAGTGAGGTATGTTTACTAACTACTAGGATCAGATCCTTAACAATTAAATATACATATCTATGCCATATGATCATAGTTGTCACTTGGAAGGTCAACTGTCTTGCTGTTCTCCTACTGAGTCGCACAAATCGTAACCAGCGACGATTGCTGTTACCGGGCGAATTGGTTGAGATGTTGCAATCTAGAAGCCGTCGTGTGTTCAAATGATCCAGGGTCCATTGAAGGACCAAAGGTGTCCTTCAAAGTTCGACGACTGATGGACCTCATGTGGTTTAGCACTGACTTGAGTAATGGAGTGAATGAGGGTGCACACAATTTTCTTTCCACATATTTCCGCATCCCATATTTACATCCAAGCAATAGATTGATAAACCATGTCCATGAAGTGATATGATACTCCCTTTATAGGGATATCAAGCACGCTCAGTACATTGAACTTTCACCTTTGCAGAGTCATGCATGATAGTTGGTTTGCTGTGTCTACTTTATTCACCTGCACCATATCATGCACACCGCTGAATTGAGTATGCCAATACCTCTTCTGTTCTACTAAAGGTCATCTTTGAATGTAATTTGCCAACAACCTTTTTTTCTCCCAAGAAATCACAAAAGCCTTGTTTCATTGCATTGATAGAGAGGAGAGTTTGTACAAACCCGAAGATGGGCGACACCCAGAGAATACAACCCGACGGTCGTAGTTGTTAGGCAAGGTAGATGCAGGAAGTAAAGCCGCCAGACCCCTCACACTTGTCGGTGGCCATTGCCTGGCCTCCGTTTTGAATGTGTCAAGCAGGTGTGTCAAGCTGAGCCATGCCTTGTCGAAGATGATCGTGTTTTGATGCTTCCAGATGCACCAAGCTGCCAGCATTATAGCTGAGAACGGGCTCTTCTGGACTGAGGTGTGGATTGAAGTTCTTCTGGACTGAGGTGTGGATTGAAGCCCTTCTGGACTGAGGTGTGGATTGAATGGCAGCTTAGTTGCCACCAATCCACAAAATCAACACTCGCAACACGAGGGGTGAGGGTGGGGAGGGGGAGCGGTCAATCGGATCCAGGAGAGCAACTCATGCCACACCATGCGCGAGAAATAACAACCGGTTAGAAGATGAGCCATTCTCTCCAACTGGTCGCAAAGCATGCATTGAGGAGCATGATGGAGACCCCACCGCGCAAGCTGCTAGGAAGTCCAATAACGATCCTGGCAGGCTAGCCAACGGAAGAACTTGACTCGGGGAGGAGGTTAGGTGTACCAAATCAGCTTACAAGAGCTTGAACCCATCGCTACCTGAAAGAGTGTGTCGTAACAGCTCTTGGAAGTGTACTGGTCGTCTGCAGTCCAATGCCAAAGAAGAACGTCTGGGGTGGTGGTTAGCTGCATCATGCACAACTACTGCCAGATCTTGACATATTGCCCTAAGGACAGGGGCGTCAAGGCCCCATGATATCTGAGATCCATCGGCGATCGGTCAGGGCCTCCCGAATGGTTCGTCGTTTCCTGGTGCAGCCGGAGACCAAGAGCACTAACTCGGGAGCCAGCTCCGCAATGCATCGACTATCGAGCGAGCGATCCACCCAGAATAGGAACGACTCCTACAACCATCTTGGTGGAGACTGCAAACACCCATCGCTCGTCTTAGGAGAACTGGAGGTCCAGACCTCTCCAAGGATGGAGGGGGTCTGTGTGTATCCTCCACAACCAGCGAGCCCTGAGACCAATTGTCGCGCGACCAAGGTACGGAACACCCAAGCTCCCCAAGCGAAGGGCCTACACACCCGCAACCAGTTGACATGACAATGGTTGCCGTCGGGCCCACCTAGAGGAAACCCTGCAGGATCTTGTCAATTTGCTTTTGGGTCTTCTTGTGCATGCCCAGGACTACTAACTGGTGCGAAGGCATGGTGGCCAGGATCAACTTGACAAAGGTGAAGCGCCCCGCCTTTGCCATCATGGATGCCAGGTGGTTTGCGATCATGTCTTCCAAAGGTTGGAAAGCCTCACACGAGGACTTCCTGAGCCTGAGTGGGATCCCGAGGTACTTGATCAGGAAAGGAGCTAGCCGACACTCACAAATGTCTCCTCCAGGGCCTCCTCCAAACACCTAACGGGGGACACTGAGCATTTGGCAAAGTTGGTGCGCTACACCGAAGTGTGCGCATGCAAGCTGTGGACAATGGACTATCCGTGTGGTAGAAGATGACAACATCGTCCGCGTACAGTGAGACGGAGTTGTCAGGTCGCGTGTTGCGAGGCGGTGGAGCAATCCGAATTCTCTTAACCTAGCAAAAAACCTGTTGAGAGTGTCTATCACCAACACAAACAACATAGGGGAGAGTGGGTTCCCCTGCTGCATGCCCGTATGATGCCACACCAGCCCTGGTTTATCATTGAGCATCACTCATGTGGTACCAGTGGACAGGAGTATGGCAATCCACTCAGGGAAGCATGGGCCAAAGCCTACCTGCTGAAGTACCTCAAATAGAGCCTACGACACCGAGTCGAATGCATGAGCGATATCCAACTTGAGCATGGCACGCGACTCACCCATCTGGTGCAGATATCTTGCTGTCTGTTGAACCAGCATGAAATTATCATGAATGCAATGTTTCTTGATGACCGTGCATTGGTTTTCCTCAACCAAGCCCCCTAATCTGGGAGACAACCTGCTAGCCAACGTCTTCGCCACCACCTTGGCAAAGATGTGTATGAGGGTGATGGGGTGGTAGTCCCGAAGGGTCAATGCATCCGATGTCTTGGGCAACATGATTAGCACGGCTTGGTTTAGACCATGGAAACCCTGCCCACACAACGAGTGCAACTTGGTGAAGGCTACCATGCCATCATCCTTCATGGTCCCCCCAACAAGATTGCACGACCTCAACCGTGAATCTGCCCGGCCCTGACGCCTACCCCTGCGGCAGCTGACAAATATCCTCCCAAACTTCCTCGTTAATGGGGTCGTCAAGGCTGGCCAAGTCCTCCGAGCGTGACCTAGTAATTCTAGGTTCAGCGAGAACTCGCGGCCCTCATCTATGCCAAGAAGCATGTTGAAGTGATCGAAGTTAGCCTTGGCCATAGTCGCGTGTCAGAAACCACCGCTCCATTGGCTACAAGGCCATGGATCACTTGCTTTTGCTTCTTGTAGGAGGTTGGTTTCACCCTCAGCCAACCAGGCAATCTTCAAACGTTGCCTAGCCATGGTGCGAAGCGAGTCCCAAGTAGGCGTGCTTCAGCCTAGCACACAACTGGCTCTCAAGCTCCGAGAGTTGCCTCAACTCCATGGCCACATCGAAGCGGAAGATGAGCTCCCTGGCTAGCACAAGTTGTAGTTTGACACAACCCACCTGCTTGTCGTTCCAACTCCTCAACTGACGAGTTGTGTTCTAAGCCGCATGACGAGGCGTCAAAAGGGGTAGGGCTCATCGGTCGTGGCCGCCCAACCCTTAGCAACCGTCTTATTGAATCCAGGCTCCTTGGCCCAAAAACTCTCGAACTAGAAACATCGTCGACAGGGAGGCCATGGCGTGCAATCCAGAAGAAGGGGCAGCGGTTGGAGATAAAGGTGGAGAGGCAGCGAGGTGAAGAATTTGGGTGGAGCTCTTCCCAGATCACGCGCAGAACAGGCGATCGAGCTTGACCAATGTGGCAGCGCCACGCTTGTTAGACCACGTGTACGTTGACCATGAAGGTACAACTCTTTGAGCTCGCAATCATTTAGGGAGCAGCGGACCCCCCTCCCCCCTCGTGCGGCGGTGGAGGTTGTCGGTGCTATTGTCCTCGTTGTGGTGGGTCATATTGAAGTCACTTCAAAGTACCCAAGGTCCCGGACGGATAGCTCTCACCTCTCGCATTTTGTCGAGGAAGGCGATCTTGCCCGTGTGCACTTGCGGTCCTTAAGACGCAAGTCAACCACCAATAATCCACTACAGCGCGAGACACAAGAGCCGTAATGCAATTGCTCAACCAACCGCGTGACTTGTCCAAGCCACTAAGATGCCGCCCCTCGTTTCGGCAGTCGGCAAGAAGAGATAATCATCAAAATCCACGCCCAAGGCTTCTGTTAGCAAATTATGGACGTGGGGTGGGAGAGGAGAGGTGGCCGCCGGAGTCGGAGTGGGCGCCGGTTCTGGAGTTGCAGCTGGCGTGGGAGCGGGAGGGGAGGAGGAGGTCGCTACCTAGCAGGAGGGCTCCTCTATCTAGGAACAACTAGCTCTTGAATTTCGATAGACCAATGTGATATATACCTAGCTAAGCGTACGTAGAGAGGTGTCACCCCTGTAACCTAAACGCTCTTGTTCTTTCTACCTATCAATGGAATGATACGTACTTTGCGTATTAGCGAAAAAAAAGATGGACCAATGTGATATTATTCGAGTAAATTGTCTTTCATGTTGTCGGTACCAATATTTACTTCCATCTTCGGATGTGCGGTTTGTTAATGATTACCACTGGAATATTTCTCCTAACCATTTCAACTCGGATGTGTTCATCAACAACCATCACCAGGTTGTTCCATGGGGCGACCTGGACTCCCTAGCGATGCTCCAGCGGCAGCTAGATGTGGACATCCTCGTCACCGGGCACACCCATCAGTTCAAGGCCTACAAGCACGAGGGGGGTGTCGTCATCAACCCTGGCTCAGCCACTGGCGCCCACAGCAGCATCACATATGACGTCAACCCGAGCTTCGTGCTCATGGACATAGATGGCCTCCGTGTTGTTGTCTACGTGTACGAGCTCATTGACGGTGAGGTGAAGGTTGACAAGATCGACTTCAAGAAGACCGCCACGATGCATGGCTGATGACGCTTTCCGCATGACAGAAATCCGATCCTGTTTCTTCTTATTTTGCGCCCCCACCCCCGAGTCCTCTTTTGGTTTTGTTGCCCGTACTAGTTGTACCCTCCTGCTCGATATGGAAAACTAGAGCTTTGTTTACATATTAGTGAATGTGATTACTCAGAGTGTGTGACTGTGTGATATGAGTCAAACTCGCTCACAACCTGAAACGGTTTGTCAAGGAGGCCATCATGTATCTCTCACTCTCTATGGTGACAGGCGGAATAGCAGCTGGCGCTGGCCGCATTTTTTTATATATATATATTAATCTCAGCAGGTCCCTGGATAGATGGAGAGCCCACTGTCTACCCTGGACATGATGTGTGTGATCTCACCCGGTGCAGCCTGTTGCTCAAAAAAAGAAAAAAAACTGGTGCCGCCTAATTTCTGCTTTGTTGGCGTGTTTCCTTATCCATGCATGATATAATTGTAATAATGGTGCTCTGGGCCGGAGCAACTTAGATGGATTCTGTGGCTTAAGGTAGTCGGTTCCCTTCCCTTTTGTACCAGGACTTTGAATCTTTGTAAGCTTAGGTGTTTGTGGTCCTGGATTTTCAGTCCTCTGCTCTACCAGCCAGAACGTAGAAGGACACTTCACACCCGAAAAGTGGCTGCAGCTACCGCTCCATTGCTCCTGGTATTTGAAAATTATGAAAAACACACTTCCATTGCTAAAAAAATTCTTAAATCAAATACGTGAGTGTATACATGCACTCCTAATGTCCGGTAAAAAGCTGAAAAAGAAATACTCTGTATTTTGGAAAATACAAAAAATAGAAATTTCTGACAGAAATGGCACCCCCTTTTCTCCTATATACTGTCAGGAATTTGTTTTTTTTTCTGTAGCCCAAAACAAAACAAGATTTCTACCAAAACTTGTCACGGGTATTTGGAATGTGTATATGTGTCCTGGGGAAAATTTTCACATTTTTTTAAAACTTCAAAATCACAAATTTCAAAATGTTTAAATATAGAGAGCAGTGGAGCTCGGGTGCTGCAATCCCTCTCACTTCACGCCCAATTTGACATAGCCTTTGCTACGAGTTGAAGGGAAGATGTTTGATTGCCAATAAAATGAGTGGAAGAGCTGCTCGATCAAAGGCATTCTCTTAAGTAGCAAAGGCAAGACAGAAAAGCAGGAATGAAGGTGTTTTTCAGGCTTCTTTTTGATGAATGGAATCGGGGAGCTCTCCCTGTTAATCTTATTTTTTTTTCTTAATGTTAGGAGAGTTGCCAAATCCATTGATTAGAAAAGGGTATTACAAGAACACTCCCAAAGAAGAAATGCATCGCATAAAGGCAAGTGCTAGAAAAGAGATGCAAAGAGGTTTGCTCAATTTATTAAGGAAAACTAATACAAACCTAAACTTCGCCTAGCTAGACTAGACCTAAAGTACCACAGCACATACAAAACGTTGGAAAACTAACACCCCATAACGCCAAACTAGTCACTTGAGTGCCTTTGCCGCTAAAGTGCGCGTCGAAATGTTGTATTAAATTGGGTTGCCAGTTGTCACAAACATATTCACGAACCTCGACGACATTGAAGATGAATGATATGTTCGATATGGCAAACCTATTCCACCTTGATCCCATGAGGTTGGTTACCATAATTTGCCGAGCATTAAATCGGGTTGTCACAAGCATATCCGCGAACCTCGGCGACATTAAGAGGAACGATATATTCGATAGAAGAGTGAACTAATTCCGTCCTGATTCCACAAGGTTTGCTAACATAATTTGCCTGACGGTCCTTCTATGTGGACGGTGTTCTTGCTGCTCCTGCTCCTATGAAGATGTCATGCTAAGTAGGCTGCTACCTGCTGGGTGTTGCAGTTGTGGGCCAAGCGCGGGGGAGGGGGTGTTGCTGTCTAATTTTGTGAAGCCTCCCGTCGTACCATGATAAGACCCGTAAGAATAATGAGCAAGTTTGGACTCGTAGTTACGTTCCATATGAAAATAAATCTATTTAATTTAATGTTTGGGGTTGAATTGTAAGTGTGTGATCAATATCGTAGAAATTGGAGTTTGGAATGGTGTGAGGGGCCTTCAAACATGCACAAGCATACATAATTGAAGCCTTTCTCGAAATAGGATTTTGCCCTGCTTTATATATAAAGCATCACCAGAACAGAGTACACGGCCGAATGATACAAGATGGAGGGGTAGCTCCCATACAACATTGATCCTAGGATACCCAGATCACGCACTCAACCGGGAAAGAACACAGGGAGAACCGAGTACAACGCCACAGTACGCCTAACGCACCCAAGCTCCACGACAACGCCCTCAGGAGGGAGAATGGCGCAAAGCGTCGCTGCTGTCGAGTCCAGATGGACAAGGGTCTTCACCCGGAACCCTGGCACGGATCGGAACACCTCGACGACGTCTTCAAGAAGATAGTGGCGCCCGCAAGCATCACCGTCGTCGGTACCAAGGCGCAAAGCTTTCACTCGATAGAACCTCCGTGCCACCACAAGGTCTTTAGGACAAACACGATGACTCCAGCGTCCCAGGTCCGGATCAGGGGCGTCACCACTGCCAATGACAGAGCGAACGCGTGAGCCACCCGCCAATACACCTCTCGCCGCCCATGCGATGAAGAGGGTACCCACCATCACCACCATGCAGCCCGCCGGAAAGCCACCCATGTGGACCGCCACCCGAAGCCAATGCCTCGGTATCCATGTTTGATATACCGCAACGATCCCCAACACAATGTCCCAACCACGACAGAAATAGTGAAATGCACCTCCTTTCACTCCTAGCCCGAGATAAGTTCTGCGGTCTGTGTCGACACCTGCACCGTAGGAGGCGTCCATGCGTGCATCCCCAGCCAGTCCCTGTGAACCGAGGGGGACACGACCCTAGGACTACCGACGGCCGCAGACGACGAGCTAGCCAACCGTTAACCGGTGTCCTGACAACCGCCGACGCCCACGACACCCGCAAGGAGAAGGACCTCATCCTGTGAGCACAACATGGGCCAAGCCTAATCCGACCTAACCAGAGCGAAAGCTCCGACACGCCTCGGGTCCAAATTAGTCCACCCAAGTACGAGCCCTAGATCCGACGCCGCCATCACCGTGCAGGCAGCCAGTGCTGCATCCAGCACTGGGCACACCTCACACGCTATCAACTCATCACCAGGACAAGGGGAACCACCTCCACGCCCCTACACCACCGGCGGAGACTCGATGGCCACCATAGCACCAACACACGAACCACCAGCCTACAACCTTTGCAGCCGCACCATCAAACGCCAGCCCTTGTCGCCAGAGACGTAGATGTCATGCCGCCCGCACAGGCCGCCAACGCGGGGCTCCCCTGGACGCAGACGGGTTGGATTTGGGCAACGGCCTCGCTGGTCGCGGCCACCCAAGTCTAGAACCACCCCCGCGACAAACCTCCCATGCCTAAGGAGAGGAATAGAGGAGCTACCCCGAGCGTCGACACGCCACCGCCTGAGGTCGCCAGCCCGTCTCGAGTCACCACACACGAAGAGTAGAGAGCTCGTCCCCCGCCGCCAGCCCCAATCGGACTTCGCCCGATGGCGGCGGGGTCGCGGCTCCGGCGGCTAGGGTTTCCCCTCGCTCGCTCACGGGAGCGACGGGGGGAAGCTAGGGCAAGATAACAACGTCGAGTGGTGGGGGAGAATCTGTCAGATTGAGAAAGATGTCTCCCTTCTCTCCCTCCCCTTGTCTCCCCTCCCCTCTCTCCACTTCGGCCTCCCCTCCCCCTGGAAGTTCTCCTCGCCGGATCTGGTGGTGCATGCGAAGCCCACTCCTCTGCTCTGCTGCCTTCCCCTGTCCCCCCGTCCGCTTTGGTCTCCCCTCCTCCTTCCTCCCTTCCCTCTCCGTCGCGTTGGGCGGCCAATATCTTTTGGTTTTTGGAGGGGGATGACTCCGAGGCGGAGTCGTCAGATGGTGCTTCACCCGTGAGGTCATCGATGGCCCCTGTTGAACCATTGCCGGTGGCTGTGCGTCCCAGGAAGTTCGCATCGGGCAGGCGCGGACGCCCCCCCTCGACAGAGGACCTTGGTTCGACCCGCATCTCACGCCACAAGCGCATATCTTGTAAGTTTCCGTGGCCCTCTTCGTGTGGTGGGATCCTTAGTTCGACGCCAGCGGTGTGCGGCGAGTCGGTGGACGACTTCGTGGTGTGTTATACCATGTATGCTTCGGTGGCCATGTCGCCGGTGGGTTGTGGCCCCCCGATGGCGGCGACATTGGTCTCACTGGGAACCCTAGTGGAGGCTGGGGTGGGTGGGTCATCTGTGGTTGGGCCTGGTGTGGGCCTCATGCGTACGGCTCAGTGCGATGGACTGCCTTGGCCGTTTGGAGGCTCTCTGTCTGTTTCCAATTTCACTCCCCTTCCTGCTTGTGGGCCTGGTTTGGCTGAGGCGGTTCCTTATGTTCCTAAGTCCCACGCGGCCTGGCCCAGGGAGGAGGGCCTGAGGCAACTAGGGTACACATGGATTCGCAGAGGGGCTCCCTTCCCCTCCCTAGGGTTTCCTGCGTCCAAATCCGACGTTCGCCACTACCCCTTCCTTGTCCGCCACTTCGTCAGATTCACTCTTCCTCCAACTATTTCCATTTCGTTTGCAGCGGTGCTACGCATGGATAAGTCCAGGGGGTCTTCGAGTGAGGTGGTCTTCGACGAAAAGCGCCGACGTGAGGGCTCGACCGAGGCGGCTTCTGATCTGACCTATGAGGCATCCTTGCGCTCCAAGTTGGAGGGGGACCAAGCGGCTCGTGAGTAGGTGGCTCGCCAGAGGGGGGCTTGGGCAGCGGGGCCGGAGTGGCCTGAGTGGGTTGAGAGGTCACGGGAGGCAGAGGCGGTGGCGACAGCTATGGGTGGTCTGGGCTCCGGATTTGGCTTTGGTTGTGGAAGATCTCCGGCATCTGCGACTAGTAGTTGGGGTTTGACAGTCACTGACCCCTGGGAGGCGGCGGCCTCGGGATCTGCTGCTGCTCTAGTCGCTCTTGGGCCCAGATCTGACCCCTCGTGGCTCTGTTGTTCCTCCTCATCTGGTGATGCGCGC
>CBMN010035458.1:76-14523 GCA_000582825.1 Hordeum pubiflorum | reverse complement strand
ACTCCCTCTCAACCCAAAGGTCTCTTTGTTCATATCGTTGCTATGGACCTACGGTACATATGGGGTGACAAAGAATGTATTCTCAATGCTTGGCATGTTAATATGACCAAACGATGGAACAATAGTAGGCCCAGTTACGTGTCGAGGGTAAACTTACAACTGAAACAAAAAAAAAGTCAGCCCAGTTACATATCAAGGTTGGACTTGCAACTAGGAAAAAAAAACACGTGAGCCCAGTTGCATGCCAGAGGTGGACTTGCAACTGAGACAAAAGGTGTCAGCCAACCCGCGGTTATGTGTCGAGGGTGTACTTGCAACCGGGATGAAAAAATGGGTTGGGCCCAATTGCATGTTGGGGTGAATTTGCAACTAGGTACGAAAGGTGTCGGGGGGCCCAGTTGCATATCAAGGGTGAGCTTGCAACCGAGACGGCAAAATGCATTGCCCCACCTCCTCCACAAGTTGCGCATCGAGGATGGACTTGCAACTGGACAAAAAAAAGGTCCAGGCCAACTTACGTGTCAAAGGATGGACGTGCATGTAGGGCAAAAATATGTGGGCCAAGTTGCATGGATTTGCAACTAGGCAAAAGGGGTTGTCCCCTCCCCCAGTTGCATGTAAAGAGTGGACTTGCAACTAGGGTATAAAAATGGGTCGGATCCAGTTGCATGTCATAGGTCAACTTGAAACTCGGGTAAAAGGGGTCGCCAAACATCCCGCCCAGTTGCGTGTCCAAAGTGGACTCGCAACTGGGAGAAAAATGGGTCATTGGCTTGTAGACGAACGAAATCGACAAGGAGAACAAAAACTTGTGTTGCCATTGACTTGCAATTGGGATAACTACAAAAGTACGAGACTAATTGCGAGTCAAAGAGGTATATGCAAATGGGATGAAACAAAACACGAGCCCAGTTGCGAGTCAAAGAGGGACATGCAACTGGGATGAAACAAATCACGATCCCAGTTACGAGTCAAGGGCGGACATGCAATTGAGACAGCTACACAAAACTACGATACCATTTGCGAGCGAGGGTGCATTTGCAATTGGGACAATAACAAATTATGAACCCAGTCGTGAGTCAAGGGTGGACTTGCAACTGGGATAAAAAACGAAAGGTAGGCACGGTTGCGAGTCAAGGGTGGACTTGCAACTTGGATAACAACAAACTACGAGCCCAGTTGCGAGTCAAGGGTGGACTTGCAACTGCGACAGCTACGAGCCTAGTTGCGAGTCGAGGGTGGACTTGCAACTGTGACAACTATGAAACTACGACCAAGTTGCGACTCAAGGGTAGACTTGCAATTGGGATGAAACAAAACTATGAGACCAGTTGTGAGTCAACGGTGGAATTACAACTGGGATGAAAAACAAACACATACCAAGTTGCAGTCGACGGTGGGCTTACAACTTGGCCAACTACGAGCCCGGATGCAAGTGGAGGGTGGGATTGCAAATGGAATAACTGCTAGCCCAGTTGCAAGTCGATGGTGGACTTGCAACTAGGACAATTACGAAAGTACAAGCACAGTTGTGAGTCAAATGTTGACTTACAACTGGGATGAAAACTACGAACCTAGTTGTGTGTCCAGGGTGGACCTGCAACTAGGATGAAAAACAACGCACGAGCCTAGTTGCGAGTCAAAGGTGGGCTTGCAACTAGGATGAAATAAACAACTTACCTAGTTGCTAGTTGAGGGTGGACTTGCAATTGGAACAACTACATAAAATTATGATACGAGTTATGAGTCGAGAGTGGACTTGCGGCTAAGAGTCTAGGGCAAGTATAAACTACGAGTCCAATTGTGAGTCGAGGGTGTACTTGCGACTTGGGCAAAAAAAGATCATGACCCAATTGCATTTCAATGATCGACTTGCAATTGGGACGAAAAAGGATGTGCCCAATTGCGAGTCGAGGGTGTACTTGCAACTGGGGCAAAAAAATAGATCACGACCCAATTGCATTTCAATGACGGACATGGTTGTCTTGCAACTAGGATAAAAGAAGGGGGTGGGCCCAGTTGCGAGTCGATGATTGCCTTATAAATTGGTACAGAAAAGTCAGCTCCTAATTGTGAGTCGATGGTGGACTTACAAGTGAGACGAAAAAAGTCAGGTCTAGTTGCAAGTTGATTATGGAGTTGCAACTAATGCAAAAAAAAAAGAGTTGGGTTGAGTTATGATAGAAATGAAATATCAAGCCTAGTTATGAGTAGAGGCTGACCTGCGGTTGGGTCAAAAAACATATCTCTTACGGTTCTACGAAGCATGCCAATAACAAATGACCAAAACCTAACAGAAAACTGGCCGACAACTGAACATCGGGACAACGAGGGATGCGCGACCAAAATATAGGGGACTAAAATTGCGCAAAAGATTACAACAAATAAATCGGACGAACCACGGCTTAGATAACGCATTGTTAAAATCTTCATGAGATTTAGCAAATTTGATTTGAAAACTGCTCAAATATTTTTTTAAATGTGCATGAATTAAAAAACACAAAATTTAAAAACTAGTCACAAAACTAAATATTCGTGAATTTTAATCAATGTTCGCACACTTCAAAAAGTGTTTCACATACTAAAAAAATTGTGAATTGGAAAATAAAGAGAAGAAATATGAAAAAAGAAGAAGATACAAACGGGACAATAAAAATTGAGATGTGAAATGTATGGGCAATAAAACGGACAACCTATTTGACTTGTTACAACGCAGCCAGAAAAGACAACGCAGCAGTGTTCCCAAAAAAAAAACGAAAAACAAGCAGCCGGTGCAACAAGCGGCCGGACAGACAAAAAGGGGCAACGATTGAGGCTGTGCGACAGCGACGTGCGCGAGCGATGCTGGACACGCGGGCGGGATGCAAATCAAAATTGCACGAAAATTACAGCGGGATTAATCCGATGGTTAAAAATTTAGATGTGACATCCTAAAAAACATCTGGATGTGATTTAGTAATTACGTATTTATAAAGGTTTTAGGGGACACTTCAAAAAATATTAGAGCCTTTTGACCGTGCTTCTATATCGGACACCCAAACTTACATGCTTTATATTTCTTCTTCCACATGGGCCATCTTTTAGTGGGTTACAAAATCATTATTTTTCCTTTCTTTTCATGAAAATCCCGGCCATACCCCCCGTCCTAGTCAACCCCTCCGTCGGTGATCTCTTGACATACTTCTTTGTGCTCCGACCCCTTCCGTTGATGCCTCTTGCTCTGCTCATTGCCCGATGGCAGAACCAACGACGAGCTTGTGCAATGACATAACTCGTCATTGGCGGAGGGACCGCGACATAAGCTCCTTAACGCCACTAGATCGGGACATCGCGGATGCTGACAATGGGAAAGTGACGATAACATGCTCATCAAGGAATTAGCAACTGCATAGTGGCGGTTTTCTATTCTGGCGTTGGAATTTTTCTATGAGCTAACATTTGAAAACCTATTTAAAAATAAAATATACACTAGAAAAATATTCAGTGTTTGATTATTATTTTTCAATGTGTTTTAAAGAAATATGCACCATATACTAAAAAGTTCATCATACAAAGAATGAAGTTCACTGGATATAATTATTTTTATTTTATTAAGAAAATATTAAGTGTGTATTTTCAAAGTGATCACCATTTATTGAAAATAATAATTATAGAAGAATAAAATAAGTAAATGTGTGAAAAAAATACAAAAGGAAAATCAAACGAAGAAGGAAAAATCTAAAAATAAAGGTAAAACAAAGAATAAAAAAAGCACAACACAGAATACCAAGAAAAAAACTACAAGAGGGAGTGAACAGAAAAAACTAAAGGCCTACTAGCCCGGCATGTAAGCGTGGCCTCGACTATTTCAAGCCAACTAGCATTAAATAGGATATACCGGAAATCACTAATTGATGAGTACTCTTTTTAAAGGTCATTTCCACCTCCTCAGATTGCGTCAAGTTGCGCACTGAATGCGTGCCACTTGTCACAATCTGGGAGTTTTTCCTTTCTTCGTAAATCCGTTATTTAAAAACGTTTTATCTCTTAAACCCTGCGTCCAAATCTCGAACCGTTTTCACCGTTGGATTCCTCACGTCGAGATCTTCAAAACTAGATCCCATGTTGATAGGTTTTGATGAACTTTTTTAAACGAAAAAAATCGGACAACAAAACCGGACGAAAAAATTGTGCCTCTCGCAGAAGGGGAAAAAAAGAAAACGCGTTTTTTTCGTTTCCGAGAGACACGGCCGTGCCTCTCGCGGAAGCAAAACCGTGCCTCTCGAGAAAGAAAAGAAAAGAAAACATGTTTTTTTTTCATTTCCGAGAGACACGACCATGCCTCTCGCGAAAGCAAAACCGTGCCTCCCGAGGAACGAAAAAAAAAAAGAAAACATGAGTGCCTTTCGCGGAAGCAAATCCGTGCCTCTCACGGATGCAAAACCGCGCCTCTCGAGGAATAAAAAACGTGTTTTTCCCGTTTCCGAGAGGCACCGTCTCTCGCGGAAGCAAATCAGTACCTCTCACGGAGCAAAATTGTGCCTCTCGAGGAATGAAAAAAAAGAAAATGCGTTATTTTTTCGTTTCGAAGAGGCACGACCGTGCCTCTCGCGGAAGCAAAACCGTGTCTTTCGAGAAAGAAAAGAAAATTATTTTTTCATGTAAATGTTTTTTGCCCAAAGCTAAGAAAGATCAGTGAAAAACCGAAACGCCAAAAAACCCATTTGAAAAGCCGAAAACGCGTGCGAAAAAATAGTAATAAAAGAAATTCGGAGGAAACACCCAGAGCGCGACACGTGAAGGCTGCTAAGAACGCGTCAGTGGTGGCGCCTAAGAGTGACCCTTCGGAGGCTCCCGAAGGAGTGCTCCTCAATTAGTTGCTCCCGGATTTACCAAGTGAGAAACGAACCCGGAAAATAAGTCGGGTTGTCGATAATACTGTTCTATGTGACATAAAGTTGTCAACGAGGGTAAATGCTTATGAATAGGCCCACTTAGCACCCGCTCCTCGAAATGTTAGGAATGCGCGAGAGCTATGTCTCGCTTACTGTGGAACCTAGTTTTAGTAGCTTATATAGCCCGTTTTGAAAAGCTGTCGCACAGTTTTTCCCTTTTATTTCTCTGTGTTTTCTGTATTGGTTTTTTCCTTTCTGTTTTTTTCCTGTTTACTTTTGTTCTAATTTATTTTTCAAAAACACGTTGAACATATTTAAGATAAATGTTGAAAATATATTAAATGCATATTGAACATTTTTCATAAATACCTTGAAATTTGTTAAAACATGCAATCATTTGTTATGTGTTTGAACATTTTTATATGTCACGTATTTTTTTAATACTACCAAAACTTCTGAAAAGTTACTCAAACTTTCTTTTAAATGCCACGAACATTTTTTTAATGAGACGAGTTTGAGAAAAAAATAGACAAACATTTTTTTATGCATATACATTGTATAGACATTTTTGGAAAATACCACGAACATATTTTTTAATGTGTGAATGTTTTCTAAATGTGATAGACGTTATGTTCAAAGATATGAACACTTTTCACAAACTACATGCACAAAAACTTACATTTCTATAAAATGAAATGAACACATTTTTTAAAAGTGTGATTGTTTTTTAAATGTCTTGACCATTTTTTTGAAGTTGCGAGAATACATTCTTTTACACTACATGAATATTCTTTTAAAAGCACAATGACCTAAAGTAAATTAGTTTATGAAATATATGTATTAAAAATATTTTTAAATATAAATAAAAAAGAACGAACGAATGCAAGAAAGCAAAACCTGTGCCACAGGGCTGGCCTACTACTAAGGCTGCTTGGGGGGATAAGCTAGATGAGAGCTCTAATTTGATGCATTTAGCGCCAATTAGGCATCCAGTTTTTCCTTGTTTGTTCTCTTTTGTTTCCTATTCATATGTTGTAGTTTTCTACGTGCTAGTATTTTCGAAACCCTGATAAAAAATCAAATATACAACGGGAAAATGTTCAGTGTGTGTTAAAAGAGGTTAATTCTAAATTTAAGAAATATCCTTCATGTACTAAAAAGTTCAATTTTTTTACCGTATATTAGAAAATGTCCAGTATGTATTTTTAAAGGTAATCACTATATATATATATCTCAAAAATGACATAGTATAGAACTTTTTTAGAAAAAACAGAACTGTGCTAAAAAATCTAAAGGAAAAGCAAACCCGGAAGGAAAAAAAATTAATTTTTTTTAAATAAACCCAGAAAAAAGAAACAAAAAAAATCAAAATAAAGTAAAAGATAGAGAGATTAAAAAAAACTACAACAAGGTGCAAACGGAAATGACAACGGCATCACTGCGCACCCCAAAATGGGTACTGGCCACCCTTGCCTCGACTATTTGAGGCTGGCCATAGTGATGGTATCTTAGCTAGTATCATGCACTCGGAAATAGTAAACATGCTGACATGGCAGAGAATTAAAGATGAGAGTGATGGTTAGAGTAACATAGGTAGATATTGTATCATGTTAAATGCTATACTACTTTGTGTCATGCATGGCAATAAATAAAATCATATATGATACTACTCTATGATACTATGCATTATATAGATGGTATCATACACTAGTATCATATATCATATACATGATACTAGTATATGATACTTCCCACAATGAATAGCCTGATGCCAACCGACCTTAAAATAAATTTACCAATAAGATGTGAAGCCTGACAAACGGATCAGGCCTCTCAATAAATGCTGCTCCTATGTGCGCAACCCAGAGTTGACCATGAGGGTAAATGCTTATGGATAGGTCTGTTTAGCACCCAATCCTAGAAATAGTAGGAACACATGAGAGCTATGTGTCACTTACTGTGAGACCTAGTTTTAGAAGCTTCCATCGACCATTTTTATAAGCTTTTTGAATATATGTTAAAGAATTTTCGTATCCATTTAAACAATTTTTTCAAATACACGTTGAAAATTTGTCAAATGCACATTAAACATTTATGCATAAATTCCTCAAACATTTGTTTTGTATTAGAAATTTTTGTAAATGTCATGAACAAATATTTTTTAACTCTATGAAAATCATTTTTAAAATTCCGCGAACATTTTTAAAACGTTATGACTCTTTTTGTGAATGGTACTAAATATTTTTAAAATTACATAAACATTTTTATTACATTTCATACACATTTAAAAAAATATCAGGAACATTTTTGAAACGTGTGTATACTTGGTAAACGTGATGAACAATTATTTGTCAAAGATATGAATACTTTACAAACTGTTTGAAAAAATATTTATACTTTTTATAATTATTTTTTAACAATTTCATGAACTAAATGTTTAAACGTTTAAATGATTTTGAAATGTCATGACCAATTTTTGAATGATATGAACCTTTTTTAAAAGTTGCGGGAATACATTTTCGAAGCAAGATGGCCTAAAGTAAATTAGTTTATTAAATACATGTATTTAAAGTACTTCAATATATTTCCAAAAGGAAAAATAAGAACGAACGAATGCATGAAAAGAAAAACCAGAAGTAATGAACTAAAGAAGTAAAACCGAACCGAAAGGCGCAAAATGCCAATAGAGCACGAGCTATAGGGAGCTCGTTTTTCAAAGTCAAATTTCCACATCATGAAAAGATTTCGAATTTTATTGTGGACACACATACGCACATATACTATGTATGTGTAAAATTTCACAGCATTATACTTTCACACGTGGGGTACAGAAAAAAAAAGACAAATACACAGTTTTATATTGGCCTTTATTTTTTGTTGCAGGGTCGGATTTTTGTTTTTTTATACAGCCTACAAATCACAACATTTTAGAACAAAATGTCACATGTTTTGTCGGAATATATATTTTTCCATGGATTTGTTCTCACGTTTTTTTGAAACTTTTAAATATGCTTTTTGAATTTTTTTTCAAAATACCGAACTCCCTGGAGCTCGGACTCCTGAACTTCGCACCCAACCGAACGACCGCTACTGGCCGGCCTACTACCGAGGCTGCTGGGACGGATAGGACGCGCTCCCTTAGGAATGGGCCATCGGAAGGAGCGGCAGGTTCGCGCGGGAAAAAAGAGGGCGGGAGAAGAGAATCCAGCGGCGGCGAGGCGTGGGTCCAGTGAGCGGAGCTGCGGCCTGCGGGGATGAGCTCCTCCACGACGTCCGGCCACGGCGACGACGGGCCGGACCTCGTCTGCGTGCTGGACTGCGTCCATGGCATGGTCGACGCCCTCTCCTGCGTCCGCTGGAACAAGCATCAGGTCAGCAGCCGTCCCCCTCTCCTCTCCGCACGCAGGCACCCTGCTCGATCCCAAGCGAAAATCCTCGTCTTGTCGCGCAGGGCGCGGTGGTGGAGCTGTCGGAGCACGGCATCGTGGTCACCGTGGAGGAGAGCGGCTGCCTCCAGGCCAAGGTCTACCTCAAGAGCGAGGTTAGTGCCGCGCGCGTGCCCGCCAGGTGTTTGCGTTTATTCCTCCCCGCGCCTGGTTGTTAAGTTCTTTGTGGGGATTGACGGTTGCAGCTGTTTGCGGAGTACGACTACGGGGCGGAGGGGCGTCCACGGTTCGGGCTCAGCCTGGGGCTCCTCGTCGACTGCCTCAACATGTTTACCGTCCCAGGGTTCGCCTCCCCTGTCGAGCTCCGGTACCCTGGCCCCGACATGCAGCTTCTCCTCAGGTATGTGTCTCCTCTGTCTACCTGGGTCTCTCTGTTCGTACTTACTATGTAATACTGTCAATTGATCATGTAAGTTATTGGACATTTCATAGTCGTGGTGGGTAAATTGCATTTATGATTTATGATCTTTGGAAAGTTGATCTAGTGACTCACTTGGCGTTTGGATACTGTGACTGTGGTGGATAAAATATAAATAGATATTTGTTCTTCTTTGTATTAAACCCTGATGAGATCAATAAATCGTGCTCCTAAAGTTCACTTTACTACATCCCCACCCTCGCCAAAAACAAATAAACATTCGAGCTTCGTGTTCGGCTCAAAATTTAAGTTAATTCTGGAGATTGAGGTAACTTAGTAATGTGAAACAAGTAAAAAGGGTAACTATCAGGAGGTTCTTGTGGGACTTTTGTGTTAAGTGTATACAGTGAGTGTATACATTGATTCAGTGTTGTACTGTTACATTAGCTTGTCACGTTTGGTTCAGTTATTCCGTCACTTAGTCCTAGCCTGTACTAGCCCACGATGTACGATTCAGTACACATCTGATTCTGTAACTGCTACAAGCAGAACTATATATATATATATCCCTCTTCTGAACTTCAATGAAAATAAGTCAATCATTTTATTCCTACGAGTATTTGGTTGTCTCTGTTTTCCCAACATCCTAGCTACCACTCATAAGCTTGCACTTAGATCTCTTCCATGTGTGTTCTTAGGATATCCAGATGAACACCATGGATATAGGTGTTTGGACTTGGACTCTGGCCGTGTAATTATTTCACGCCATGTGTTCAATGAGACGTCCTTTCCTTTCTCCTCTCGCCACTCCACCACAACGCTTCCACAGCCACTCTTCATTATTCCTAGTATATCCTCATCACGGCCAACATATATCTCATCACCTACACCTTACATATCTACACTACACGACCCCACTACACCTATTTCTTCACCTCAAAATCCACCGACACCTATTTCTCCACCATCTCTTCCCTTATCAGCTTCAGCATCTGAATCTACATCCTCTCCTTGTACAACATCCTCCGCTAGTTCTTATTCTTCACCCTCCTCTCCCAACACACCACCTCTTCATGCCAATGCTATTCCTGCTACCACTCCGTCTAATCCTCATCGCATGAACACTCGAGCCAAGCATGGTTTTGGCATCCATGTACGCCGGCTTAATCTCCTAGCTACTACAGATGCTATTTTCCCCTCTACCCCAAACTTACCACTCTGCCCTCCATGATCAAAAGTGGAAAGATGCTATGTGTTCTGAATATGACGCTCTTCTTCAAAATGAAACATGGGAGTTTGTTCCTAGGCCCTCCTCTGCTAATGAAGTTTTTGGGAAATGGATTTCTAGACACAAATATCATGCAGATGGATCGCTTGCACGCTATAAAGCCAGATGGGTTTGTAGCGGTTATTCTTAGCAGCCAGGTGTAGACTACGAGGAAACAATCTCTCCTGTAGTTAAACCAAGCACTATTCAAGTTGTTTTATCCATTGCAGTATCGTCCTCATAACATATTCACCAACTTGATGTTAAAAATGCCTTTTTGCATGGATACTTACAAGAAACAGTAAGCTGTCGACAGCCTCAAGGTTTTGAATACCCTTCTTTTCCTCATCACGTTTGTCTCCTTAAAAAAATATCTATATGGTCTAAAACAAGCTCCTAGAGCTTGGTTTCATTGGTTTGCTACCTTTATCCAACGGATTGGTTTCTCTGCTTCTAAATCTTATAGCTCCCTGTTCATTTATCATTCAGCTACCCAAACTGCTTACCTCCTTTTATATGTTGATATTGTTGTCACTGCATTTCTCAACATCGTCATTGATTCCCTCAATTCTGAATTTTCCATGACTGGCCCTTGGTCCTCTTCACCATTTCCTTGTATTTCTGTTAGCAGATCCACTTTTGGTCTCTTTCTCTCTCAACATCAATACATTTCTGAACTCATTGGCAAATCTGGAATGACAATTTTTTATACTGCTCGCACTCCATTTGACACCGGTTCTAAGCTTGATTCTAGTCGCTCCCCTGTTTCTGAACCAACCTTTTATCGCAGCCTTGCAGGTGCCCTGCAATATGCAACTCTAACTAATTTCATATTCTGTTCAGCAGGCCTGTCTATTTATGCATGATCCTCGCGAACCTCACCTCAACTTTGTCAAAAGAATAATTCGATACCTTAAAGGAACTCTCAACCTTGGACTGCATCTCAAAACTTCCACTCCTATCTCTCTGACAGCATGCTCAGATGCTGATTGGGCTGGATGCGCTGAAATTCCGCGCTCTACTTCCGGACTTTGTGTATTCTTAGGTGATAATTTGATCCCATAGTCTTCAAAGAGGCAGCACACTGTTTCTCGTTCATCGGCTGAAGCAGAATACTGGGCTGTTGCTCATGTAGTTGATGAGATTGTCTGGCTCCAGCAATTCCTGCAGTTTTTCAGGAATTTTGCTCCAGTCTCAGCATCTCTGGCGGCTGATACTGCAGGGGGCTGTTAAGTGTATACATTGATTCAGTGATGTACTGTTACATTAGCTTGTCATGTTCAGTTATTCCGTGACTTAGTCCTAGCCTGTACTAGACCATGATGTACGATTCAGTACACGTCTGGTTCTGTAACTGCTACAAGCAGAGCTATATGTATCCCTCTTCTGAACTTCAATGAAAGCAAGTCAATCATTTTGCTCATGCTTTTTATTCTGGTAACACAAGTGCAGGTCGGTGGGGTCTCCAGATGCCTGTATACATGCAGAAATCAGAACCAGAATTCCTGATACTGTCGCCTGGGATTACCATTTTGAGCATGCAGGGAATACTCCAGTTACTTTTACTGTTAAGGTACCTGCAATACTTTCTCCGCTACGAGGTCTTACTTTTAGTACCTCAAAACTAATGATTCACCTCTTGAAATGACAGTCTGCCATCCTGAAGGAATCAATTGATGACCTTGAGTGGCCAGGCTCCAGCATTCAGATTCAATTTTACCCAGACCCCCCTTCAGTAATATTTAAAGGCGAAGGGCATGGTGACTTGGAGGTGTGTCATGAATTGCTTTCTGTCATTCAGATAACTTCCGCTGGTGTCCATATCTAAATGCCACTTAATCCATTTGTCAGATTGAATTCTCCTACTATGCAAATACCGACCTTCTAATGGCATTCCAGTGTGACCAAGAACTATCGTACAGGTAAAACTCTTGCGCCTAATATCTGCAGCATGCTTCTTTGTGCTGACCATACAGTTCTCTGCAAGGTATAAGTACAAGTTTCTTCGTGCCACTACCTCGAATGTTCCAAGTAGTGTCTTGAAGGAGAATCGTGGGAGTAAAGTGACGATTGGGAGGGGAGGGATGCTCAAAATACAGCACCTGGTTTCAGTTGCGAGGCTAGGTACGCAATCCTACCATAACTTTGCTGGAGGGGCTCAACAGCCAAACCGGATTGCTTTTATCGAATTCTTTGTGAAGCCAGAGGAGGATGGTTAAAGTACAAATGATCCCTAGCATGTATTGTATAGGTTATTTTGTTGGGCCTGTGTCATCTATGAGATCTGGCATTATCTTCAATAGTTATCAAACTGAAGGCCTTGGTATTCTTTTTTCTGTCTAACGGCTTTGTCTTAAACTACTAGTCTCAGCTCTGCGGATCTTTCTTGCATGGAGATTAATTAAAATATATGACAATGAAGGAAGGCCATGTCATTGTTTTTCTATCTTCCAAATCAGCTTTATCTTACTTATTACCATTTGAACTTTTGCCAAGCGGCAAGAAAATACCAAGCAATAATTAGTATAGTGATAGTTGGCAAGAGGAATACAAAAACTCTTAACATGAAATGAATTTGAGCCCCCAAATATGTGGATCATTTTCAGATACTTATCCCTGGCTGATCTAATGACTGAATATTATTTCATGAAATCATTTGATTTATCAATGGACTATGTGGGCATTAAGGATTGGTGGTCCAACTTTTGGAGGAAATGGTCTTGTTACACCGCAACTACATCGTATGTTGCCTGAAAATAATCCAGGGTTGGCACTGCAAGCTAGTTGATTTCATTATGTCTTTGTCTCGTCGTAGCCTCACACTGCGCTCAACGGGCCCCCAATTAATCTAGCTTGGTGCTGCAAATAGCAAGGCCACTATTGAGTGGCCCATTGTTCAATTGCTAGCCATTCCCAAGCGAGGCATGTGTACGGTCCGTTTTCGGCCCCTTTGCTGTTATTGCTCCTGTTTATTCTGTACCCTGTATATAACGTGCTTGCTGAAGTTGATAAACTTGCACATCACACCAACTGCTTACCACGACAAACGCTTAAATTTACAAAACGTGTGGATTGGCTGTACATTAACTATGAGAGGAATGCCAGCTGAGAGAAGTTCTTTTATCTGCAATATTGAGGGTGGAAGAGAAATATGTTCCGTTCATTTATCACCAACGAATCTTCAGCAAGTAAAAAAGTACAGGAAAAAAACACTGCATCCTGCTGGAATATGTTTCTTTCTGGTCAATTATAGGAAATTTGTGTCCAGTCAAGACCTTAACTCAGCAACAAAGAAGTACTGGGGCCTCCCAGAAATAAAAATGAACCGATGGCGAAAGCATGTAAGCCCTGGTTCTGCTTTACCTTGTCAGAGGGAAAGGACCTTACGAAATCTCCATTGTTTTAGTAAGCTTTTCTCTTGATGGAAGGTAAAGAAATCTTCTCTTATCTGTCCAGTGACAACTCACAAATGACCACTCCACTTGGCATAAAGAACTGCTGTGCTAGCTAAGCCAAGAGATGATTGGCTATTAGATTGTTCAAAGCACTAGGGTGTGTGTTTTTGTGCTTGCTTGTGAATGTGACATTGCCCATTGAGTGACCCATTAGATGATTCGGAAGGGCCTGTATGGAAAATGAGATATATATTCATTGAGTTGAACATTGTGTCTGCTGTACCTAATGCCTTTTGCCCATTCTTATGACTGCGAAATGGCGTCTTGATGTACCTAATGTCCTCTGCTGCCCATTCTCGTGACCGCGAAAGAAATCGCCGGTTCGATGTTCACAAGATATCCGGTAGGCAGGCCCTATTCTATGCAATGAAGGTGATGCGGCTCGTCTTTAAAACCACAATTAACGAGACATGACTGTGAACAACGTACTAATATAAGCCGCTGGTTGGTCACCTTCGCATAATTTTAGAATCAAAGCGTGCTCTTCCCATTTATAAAGCTGCTTGTTTAGTGCTCCACCACAGGCCATCCTAGTGTATAATAAGCTCTGGTGAGAGCAAAATGTGCATTTGGTAGGACTTAGAGAGGATGTCGTACAATGCTCTGATGTCAAACCTCCCTTTTACCTGTCAGCTTCTTTAGGAAGAAACAGGACCTTCTCCATCTCTGCATTTGTACACTGTCTTTAAGGAGTGACTTTCTCAATAGAACATCACTAGCAGTATGCGTACTTCTAAGTGAAGAGTGTTTTCTAACCCCCAACGAAAACTGAGAATTATTTACAGTGCTACTAACTGCTTCTCTAAAAGAAAAGTATTTGTGGGTCTAGGTCCTGAGCATGTGTTATATGAAACGAGGCAAAAGATTTGTCATTTCATTGATTAAGAAGAAGAGAATTGCCCGATTAATTGATGAAAAACCAGGCTAAAACCGATACAAAACACAACCCACATGACATGGGCACCACCGGCCAACCTGGCCACCGACATGGGACACGAAGCTGCAAAGAAGAAGGACATCCGCCGCGGAGTCGCAAGCGTCATCGTC
>CBMN010035457.1:0-11155 GCA_000582825.1 Hordeum pubiflorum | reverse complement strand
AGTTAGCTTCCTGAATTCTACTGTTTCCATGTAGCATTTGTACATCATCCATAGCTGTTATCAAACGGTTCAAACTGCCATTCACCATTTATATGGATCTGTGACATAGCTTGCTTGGACTACCTTAAGATTTTCAAAGACATTGCAATATATTGACAATTCATTTGTATAATGTTCACTCAGTCCCTGAGATGTAGATATGTTTTCACTGTGTCATCTTCTTAGCAATTCCTTCACTAGAATGCCCTTTACTTGCAGATCTTACACTTGATTACCTTTTACCTTCCACTTTGGGGTGCCATTCTCTACAATGGGTTTACGTACTATCAAATAAACCGCATGTTGAACAATGCGACACGGGTATGCAAACAACACACGTTTTGTTAACGGTTTTCTCTTGTATATTGACTATTGAGGGCAGGCTGGCTGAGGCTTGTATTGTAACACTTGATATGTTCTGTTCTTTCTGGCTGAATCTTCTGAAAAGTTGATGTTAATTTGTAGATGGCTGTTGGCATGAGTGATCGATCAAGTCAATCTGACGTGAGGGCAGACAAGAAGGTATATGCATTGTGTACATCATCATTTTTTAACCAAAAATAGACTGTTCACCATTGCTAGTCCATAAGCTCCTTTTATGTTTTTCTACTACTTCTCTATAGGATTCAATGATAAAAAATTACAACTGCTTTTATTGCGAGGAACATGTCACTATGTAGTCCACTCATCATCATGCTACTTTGGGTGCCCTTGATCAGCTTCTTACCATTATTTGCTTCCTTCTGCAGGCATTTAACCGCTGGGGTTATTACCCTCTGATTTTAATCGGTTCATGGGCTTTCGCGACAATCAATCGCCTGTATGACTTTGCTAATCCTGGTCACAAGATATTTTGGCTATCTATCCTTGATATTGGGTTTGCGGGACTTATGGTGAGTCTTTGGATGTTTTTGCCTTTCATTCTTAGACTAGATACTTCTGGATTCATATAATGTAAAGGTGCTAACTCAGGGTACCTACTTCCTGGAGATACTGAACCAATTCATGTTATCGTTTTTTCATTCTATTGATAGTTCTACTCGAAATGGTGCATATGCTTGCATTCCAACCTCCTTATTTCTTGGAACGAGCCCATGCAATTGGCTTGTATTTGCTAGCCTTCATTATAGAACTAAATTTGTTTAATAGATTAGGATAAAATCCACCATCAAAACAGGCCTTAGAGTATTTATGAGTTATGACTCCCTCCTGTTGCTGTATTTGTTGGAATCATATTGTTCCTCTGTGTCTACATCATGTACAAAATAATTTCGTTGATAACTTTATTACATATTTCTCCTATTTTTCATCAATTCCCCAGACTAACGCTCCCCAACATTTGTAGGGCCTTTTTAATTCGATTGCTTACGGCCTCAACTCTTCAGTGCGCAGAGCAATTGCAGAAAGAATTGACATGTAAGTTGTCTTCCGTAGACCAACTTTCTGCAACCATATGTTTTTTTTGGTCATGTACGTTGCACTATTCTGGTTGTAGTTAGTAGTCATAAAGGATCTGTTTCCAAAATTTTCCAGGTATCTACCCGAGAGAATCAAAAGGAGCCTCCCTAGTTTGTCAAGATTGAGAAGTCAACAAGAAAATGAGCTCACCTCTCTTATTGTTGAGAGTAATAACAGATTCAACAATGCGAGTAACACCTAGGAGTTCCTAAGCTGGCTGAGTTTGTTCATATCTTTGGGGCTCTTCGTCAAGAGGAGGGTGTATTAGTGTGTACCATTTACATCACTGTAGGAGCAGATGCTTAGCACTTACACTGACCATTTGGCAAATCAGGTTGTCCGCGGTACATAAGAGGTTGTTAGGAGATAGCCAACAGTGGGTAGATACTCTGATGTTCATCTGTAGCCTGTAGGTAAGTTTGTGAAATCGCCGTTCTTCTGGGCCCGCCCTCGTGTTGTACTTATTGAGAACCCGTCTCGTTGGGTTGCGAAACTGACTACGTACTGATTGATCTTGTATACTAGCACTGTTCCATACAGTTCTCCCCCCATTTGGGGTATGGTTTCACCTTGGTTTCTGCCCAGAATGTACCCTGCCGATTTTTGGTCATGACAAGAAAACTGGCCCTTGTTTGTGCTTTGGATATGGATATTTAACGCTTCTGGCCACTTTACTGCATTTTCCGTCCAACAGTTGTCAAGTCATGACAAATATTTTTGACAGCCAACTTTTCAACTTGTAGATTTGGGTTCTCATGGTACTGCTACTTCTTTTGAAAAGCATACAATTTTCCAGTTTCAGCTTGAGTAGAAGTGCCGCACAAAGTTTGCTCAATGTTCAAAAGGGTTTATGCACTAAGAGCAGGCAAAGTCTCTCCACATAATTTTTTGTTAAAGTAATCAATGCACTACTATCTTCCGCTCCGTTACAAAAAAACAGACCACGCAGTGGATACTCATCAAAAATACAAAAAGAAAAACTCATCACTGGTATACTCAATGTTGGCATGTATCCTTCCATTGCACTTATGTACCCAAAATCCTTCCATTGCACGGCTTCGCTTGGATAATCAGAGGAAGCATGTAACCCTTTCTGCTCATCACATTCAACTAGCAATTCCGTTTCAAATCCTTGTCGTATATTTTCAGTCGTCGAAATTACAAGGCTGTGGCATAACTGTTCCCAATTTCCTCCATTTTGCATTCTCACAGGTGCTCTTTGCATCACCACCTCCTCGTTTCAGAGTAAGCCTGACGTCGTGCAAGGCTATCCCATGGCAAGGCACAGCTCTACTGCAACTGAGCTTGATGGCCTCTCTCGAGGCACTTGTCCCCCTAATGTTCTTGAACAACACATTGCTCACCTCCACAGCCGATTCCTATACCAAAAAAAAACAAAACAAAACTAGATTATATCTATGCACATAAACAAATGAATAAAATCGACGTCATGGTCGTCGTGTTCTTTCACCTGTTCATTACATGGCGTAGCCGAGTCGCAGTAGTTCTGGTCGATAATGATCGGGTTCCATACATCATCCATTATCATGTTCCGGAACACGATGTTCTTTGCATAACCCCTCCCGCCCTGCCATGTCTTGATGTGAGCCCCATTCGTCGTGCCGCGCAGTCGCGCCCCGTCGATGGTGATGTTTGCAACTCGAGCTTGAGAGCTGCGATCACCTAAGCTCCCGATGCTTATCCCATGCCCTGGTCCACATACGATGTTCTTGACATGTAGGTTCTCGGTTCCATCCTCGATTGACATGCAGTCGTCCCCGGTCTTGATCGCACAGTCCATGACTTCCACATCCTTGCTATGGGCGATATGGATGCCGTCGGTGTTGGGGCTAGCGCCGGGTGCGGTGATTGATAGGCGTGACATCCTTACGTCGCTGCAACGCTCCACCGATATGTGGATTTGTTGGCTGTTCAGCAGTTCTAAATCGTTCACTTTCAGATTTGTGCAAGAATAGAACGTCAAAGCCTGGAAAGTGGAAAGAAAGATAGCCAATATGTGATCAAGAAAACAAGGCTAATCGATTGGAATATGCGAAGTAGTAAGATGATTGGAAGGTGCACTCACCGTTGGAGCTTGCCTGCAAGGCTGTCAAGGAAAGGAACAATTTATATTAGAAAGCTTTCAGGAAAAAAAGAAATGGAAGTTGTAATAGTTAAACTTTAAAGTTGACAGTGAAACATTACATTTTCCCAGTGGTTTTCGTTAGTGCGCGACTTAGAAGTTCGAAATACTTACGAGTTTTGAGTTTACTTTGCAGGAGTTCTGCCACCAAATCTTTCCATTTCCATCAATGGTCCCACCACCGGTGACGGTAAGACCTCTCACAGATCTGAACAAAATCCAGTGCCTAATGGTACCCTCTATCCAGTATGTCCTCTTTGGAGGAGCTACCAAAGTTCCTTCAATCTGGAGTTTGGCACAACTTGTCATCTTTGCTTGAAAATTCTATGAAGTGAAGAAAATAATGTATGCATATGTTCTTGTTATTCTTCTGTCTCACCATTAACTCGATACTGGATTTGCATGGCCCAGAGAAGGTTACATGCTTCGTTAGGTATTTCTTGCCCCCGGGGACGAGCACAATGCTAGGATTCAAGGAGGAGCAAGCTGCAGCCCACGCCTTGGACAATGCCTACAAGAAGTGGATGCGCACTAGTATCCATTTCCATTTCTTGTGAAATCAATTATGCCAGTATGTATTTTGAGATGGTTTTGCACTATACATACATACATACCTTTGTGTCGTCATGGCGTCCATCACCGTAAGCCCCATATCCAAGCACACTGAAAACATGATTTGACTCTAGAGACCGGCCTCTATGATCGGCCCCATTCGTCGAGGGGGCCACTTCCATGTCTCCCTTGGCAAGAACACAACACATGAACAATGACAGTAGAGAGAAGAGGGGCGCAATGGAGGCCATTTGTGCAAGAAGAAGAATGCCCTGTTACTTAGTATGTGATGCGCTGTTGGTGCAGAAACTGATGGGATCAAGTATACCATCGTGAGGATTATTTATAGGTGCCAAGTTGGGTTGGAGATCTTTGGATCTTCTTAGCTCAGGTTGATTCTGGTTGATTGGCTAAGTTGGCATGGATGTTTGGAGCGTAGCAAACAGAAGATTCTCTTGGCATGGGCGTCAAGATAAATGTGCTTGAAACATTACGTCTGCCGTTGCATCCAACTAACCCAGTTTGGCATTTGAGATTGTCTCAACACACTGAGATCCCAACAGCAAAATTATGGACACCTGGAGCACCCGCTGTAGAGACAGATCATCTGAAAAATGCATTCGGTGCTACACTCTTCAGACCCACTAACCTTGCGTGGATGTTTGAACCCTTGCAGATGTGTATAACCCACTGGCTGGTGGAAGTAATGAATCATCAGGGAAAGAAGGCGTGTGAATGAATGCATTTGGACCTTTTCAGGTAGGTATCTTGACATTCATGAACGGAGGTTTCGGTTATAGGATCTTAGCTGAGAAAGGAAAGGTGTGGGGCTCGGTTCATGGTTGCCGATTTCATGGACATTTCTTCCGCTAACAATTGTAGCGAGGTCGTTATCTTCCTGCCGTCACCCACTTTCTTCCTTCCTATCAAAAATCCTTACCGTAGTCCATGGAACGGACCCCTACTCCTCGGACTCGGATGAAGAAGGGGACGCCTACTCCTCGGACTCGAACTCGGATGAAGTAATCCTACAGCTCAACCAGCTAATTTGTACTCTAGTACCTGCTGTGTACATGATCATCTTCTTCTCGGTGTCTTGATTATGATTATGCTGATCAACTCGCTTTGCACTTGGGGTTAACAGGCCAGACTAAAAGGTACTAATGATTACTAATGGCCAACAGCATGACGTCGACCTGATGTGTAACTGTTGCAACTGACCAACTCAAATGATGAATACGGGGTACGTATCTTCTCGGCCTGTTATCTCAGTATGTATTTCTCTTTTATTTGGTACGTATTGCCTAGAATTAGGGACAATAGCTTCAGATTATGGTCCCATCTATTCTAGCTTGTGACCATATCAAGGGTTCTCGCTGTGTGATTTGGTGGATATCAGCGTTGTTCTCATAAAGATTGTCCATGGGAGCATCATTAGGCCATTGGCTGTCCCTGGCCGTCCTCATGAATTTTATTTCAGATTTGAATTTATAGTCAAACACTTCAATTTATAAACCTAACAGTATAATTGTATTTCACCTATCCTATTCTCTGCAGGTACACATGAATCTGTGATCCAGATTCTAAGTACATCCGTTAGTACAACAATCCGGGCTATACCGAAAAGTGTACTGCCTATATAGTGAATATCTTAAATTCATATGATCGTCTGCTGGATGATCGCTGCTATCTTTGGTTCATATAGTTGCCAGCTTGACGCTTCCTGCTATCTTTGGTTCATATGGTCGTCGACTGGACACTCGTTGCTATCTTTGGTTCATAAGTTCTGCATACCTGTTTACTTCAGGTTTTTTTTTTTTTTGAGGGAATAGTCGGTGCAGTGTTAGTTTTTATTGTTACTGAAACCATGCAATATGTATCTTTCCCCCTTCTCTCTGGTCACTTAAATTTAAATCTCATACATGTTTATTTATGAACTCTGCACCAACACAGATGAACCATGCAAAAAATGTTCACTTCCAGAGTCTAGCTCACAGAAATTCACTTCCAGAGTCTAGCTCAAAGAAGTTCACAATGAAGATGTGTGTTGCTACTGTATTAGGGATTTAAATTCAAGTTTCCTTTATGTTGCAACTGAATTAGAGGTTTAAATTCAAGTTCCCTCTGATTATTTCACATCTGTCTTTTGTACTCTACCGAACATGTGTGTACAGTTTCAGAGTTCCTTTTAGAGCTGTTCGTTATGGGTTGTTCTAGAGGCAATTTTGCAGCACTTCCTTTTACAGATGTTCATCCCTAAGTAGCATATCTTTGTCGATGCCATGAGATTGCTATGAGCTGGTTCTCTTTATTTTCCAATGCTTGCTTTTGAGGTAATTTCACTTCGTCCTGGATTAACAACAGATTACTAATTTATTTGTTTATATAGTGCAGATTGTTTACAAAAGCATTTTCTATGCGGAGTTAGTTAGCATCAATTCTAGAACACCATTTACTATTGACTGGGCAGTTTACATAATCATGTTTTTGACTAGAGGATGATGATGTTTCTGGTATCAACCAATCTCTCGTTTCTGCTTTATACCATTGGTCCTAAACATGAGCAAGGATGAAAGGACAAGTTGAGTGTAATTAGATGGTTAACTTGACTTTCAAAATGACAGAAATGTGAGGCTCAAATATGTCGTACCGAAGAGCGTGAAAGTCCGAACACCTGACTTGGGATAGAAATTGACTGGAATCTCGCCCTGCACCCTTTTTGCTGTCATGCATGAACTTGACTCATTACTATCACTGTTATCAGATATGTACTTCTCTTCTCATCGTTGTTTCTGTAATTCTGTAGGCTGTTGAAACTGCTTTTAGTTGGTCCAAACGTATTTACATAGAACTTGCTTTGGTGCATTTGCGCTTCCCATTTATAACAAAATGGGGTGTTGTCAATCTTAACAAGAGTTTTTATGAGAGAAATCCAGAACCTCACAGGGATGATTTATACTTGATCCACCTGCTAGCTTGGAGAGGGGATTTCAAGGACGATGAGATGATGGTGACTAGCAAGCTGATTTATAGTTGAGAACTCCATCGACCCCATATGCTGGAGGGTCGTCGTTGTCCACGACCACGAGCTGCTGCTGCAACCAGCCAAGCTCATGTGTTTGATCGACGCCACAGGAACACTGATGACGTAGGTTTTGGATCGATGTTTCTCATTGCTGTGTTTTATGTATGTATAGGGTAAGGATACTGATACAAGATACCAATATCTTCAGCAGAAGCCAAAGCCACAAAATCACAACACACATCAAGGAGCCACGTTCACAAATAAAATTGTAACTTATAGTGCACCTACGTAACAACAAGCCGGATAGAACCAGACAGGCCAAAGTGGTCGTCCCCCCACACATAACAATACAGCCCTAAAAAGGATCATCGGCCCTGCAGGCTTTTACCTTACAGTGACTATATCATCAATCTTCAAGATCATTCTAACGCACTCGCACGCCAGCGAGATGGCGCTCGTGCTCACAAGCAGCGGCTGCACCACGTTCTCCTCCAGGATGTTCGTGATCTGGCCTTTCCTCACGTTGATGCCCGTGTTCTTCTCACCCTTGGCATGGCGGTTCCTTAGCTCGGTAACAATGGCAATTGGGTTGAGCCCTGCATTCTCTGCCAATGTGTAAGGGATGACCTCAAGCGCATCAGCAAACTCCTTGATGCAGTAACTCTCCATCCCGTGGAGCTCCTTTGACCAAGCAGCCAGTTGCATTGACATTTCTATTTCAGGAGCACCGCCGCCAGCAATTAAAAACCTCTTGTTCACCAAGCACCTTCATAGAAATAAGCATGAACAGGATCAGAACACTGAAGAAATAATAATTTGTAAGCTAGTAGTGCTGACTTGCTTCGTATAATATGCAACACCATAAATACCACAAAATGATGCACAAGCTTGAAATACACCATGAGCAAGAATAATCATTTCATGAGGATACATGCCTACTTATGCTCATGGCCTACACATTGGTATGTATCTTGTCTTAATTGTCATATGCCCCGGACCATGAGGCCAGTACCCCCCATATTTGGGTAAAAAAAGGCCTGGAAAACCGTGTACTCCAAGCAGTTGTTTCTTCGGTAAAATTCAGAAGCAACCATCTAATTATGAATCAACAAAGCTGCAAGGTAAACCCGCCTGCCCAACGTACACATTATCAAAATCTAGATTTCACAACATGAATTGTTAAAATTGACAGGCATGAGATGAGACGGTCATTGTAGTATCTTAAACAACCATGTTGAGACCACGCCAGTGGTTCCAAAAGGCATTGGAGCTAGCTATTAGCTCTCACGAGAGTTTCCTTTTTAAAGGACATGATGCACACAGAACACTTCGTCACTATCCTGGTTTCTCACATAAACATGGTCTGAAGCTTATACACTACAACAAACTTGTATTGCAAGGAGGACATAAGGTCCTTTTATTTTAGGACTAACAAACAGACCTACACACACCTACCAACTTTACCAAGCTGACATTTTCAGTTCAATCTCAAACAGCTTACTATTGCTTCGCATGACTAGCCAAATTGACTTTGATATCTAACTTGCATGCAACTCAAGACTTAAGTGCTAGCCAATATTTCTAGCCAACTTACATTCTACTCATTGCCATCTTGCTAGAACTAGGACATCATAACCTGCCTGCATGCATGCACAGATACTAACAACTACTACTTGTAACAAGATCAGAACTAACAAAAGGTGCTGCCTAGCCACTCCATGGCGCCCTACTGCAGCACTAAACCCATAAGAGGTGATCTAGCCCAACAGATTCAAGCACTGCAATGCTTAGGGGTGAGGTGAAGAGCAAGAGAGAGTCGCCTTCACTGTGTTCACAAAGCAGATGCGGAGTGTCAGAAGACAGGATTGGAGTAAACGCTACACAAAAAACCTATTTCTTTTGAGTGAAAATGGGCAGCCAATCCATGAACGAAATACGTTGCTTGTGGCGGTAAGTAGTAGGCTAACCCTCTCCACCTTGCTCAAAGGTCAAAGCTTCCACACAAAGGAACCTCACCACTTACTCTTGTGAATTTAATTTGACAAATCTATTATTATTGACATAAAACACCAAATGTCCAGATTCAAAAGTCCGATGAAAGCACCCTATGTGTCCACCACAGCATATATAGTGGTCAAAGGGAACATAGCTATTTTTTTCGGAAGTTGTTGCAACGGTGTATGTGTTAGCAGCATAACAGAAGGAGACCATGCTGATAATGGCAGAAATAGAACATGACAGTATATGTGCCAGCAACATGACAGGAAATTGCCATTTACTTGAAGCATGAGGATTGCTACCAACCTACAATAATACAGGGATCCTATAATTTTTGTGCGTTCAAGTAATTAAAACAATGTTGCTTTCAACATGTAAATAAACATATTATAGCAGAACAAATGTTCGTTTACACCACTTAACAATTTACAGCAATGAACAGATCCAAGAAAATCAGGAGTATGATCCTATCATCTTAATCGAATATAGTTAATAATTGTTCAACAATGTTGTGCATATTTAAGTTACTTCACATTATTTACCAACAAGGCTTCACCCAAGTCACATATTAAAAATGACCTACAAAAGCAGGACTACCATCGTGAACCTTTCAAGCATATAACACACAGAAGATTGTTTCAATGGAAGTCAAATTACCTGATGACACATAGGGCATCATGGAGACTGCGGTCAGCTTCATCAATAACCAACTGGTTGGACCCACGGACAAGCACAGTTGCAGTCCTCCCCATGTCCCTGATGCCAGTGATCTTGACAATCTTGCCATCTCCGGCAGACACTTCCTCGACAACATCAGCATACCCAAGTTTATCCTCACGGAAATGCTCAATGTTGGCAATTGGCAGGCAGTTGAGAGTCTTGGTGATGAACTCAATCTCGTCCCTCTCGACATCCTTGACCACCAGAATCTTGGCCTTCGCGAGATAATGCAGCGACAACTCAGTCACCGCATCACGCAAGATGCTCTTCTGGATGAGGAGGACATTGCATCCAGAAGCCTTGATCTTCTTAACCATCCCTAGGATGTAATTGCGCTCCTCGCGGAGGATGCGGTCCATCTGCGCATAGTCTGACACGATGACGCTCTGCTCAATATCAGTCTTGGGCGGCGAGATCTGAAACTGGATGACGGCGATCTTGGCATTCTCGATCCTAGACGGCCCCCCGGCAGCATGGCTAGCCTTCTTGTCAAAGATGAGGCCGCGGACAAGCTCGGTGTCATCGACGGTGCCGCCGAGCTTCTTTATGATACGGATGTCGCGGAGATCAAGAAGCTCCGGGTGGGCGGGATCGACCACGGAGAGGGCGGCGTCAACGGCGAGCGGGGCGAGGAGGCTGGAGTACTGGGAGACGACCTTGGAGTTGAGCGCGGTGGAGGCAGATTTGACGAGGGAGTCCCGGTCGGTGAGCTCGATGGGGATGGCCATGCCCTCGAGGACCTGGACGGCGCGGGCGGCGAGGCGGTGGAGGGAGTCGGCGGCGGCGGTGGGGTGGGCGCCGGCCGCGAGGAGGGACTGCGCGCGGCGGAGCAGGGCCCCGGCGAGGACGACGACGGTGGTGGTGCCGTCGCCGGCGGCCGCGTCCTGGGAGCGGGAGAGCTCGGCGAGCATGCGGGCCGCGGGCTGGAGGAGCGACATGCGCGAGAGGATGGTGGCGCCGTCGTTGGTGATGATGACCTCCTGGTCCCCGGAGGAGATCATCTTGTCCATGCCGCGGGGCCCAAGGGAGGTGCGCACGGCGTCGGCGACCGAGCGCGCGGCCGCGATGTTGGCGCCGCGGACGTCGTCGCGGCGCTTCGTGTCGGTGTAGGTCTCGCCCTTGCGGGCCGACGGCGCGGCGGCGACGGCGGCGGCGGCCATAGCGGCGGCGGATCGGAGGGAGGGGAGGTGGGGGCGCTGGCTAGGGCTTTTCAGATTTCG
>CBMN010035455.1:10691-30192 GCA_000582825.1 Hordeum pubiflorum | reverse complement strand
AAATCCAGGAATAAATGCAAGCACCAGGATTTGAACCCCGGTGGGCTGGGGATACCACAGTCCCTCTAACCATCCAACCACAGGTTGGTTTGCTTATTAAAATAATTGAATAACGAACTAATAACCTAGGAGTATAAACTTGTACCCATACCATACCCATGGATAAACGAGTATAAAAAATTAACACCGTCAGGTTATTCCATCTTTGGCGGACGTGGTGGGGGTGTTTCTGCATGTGGCTGCTTAACCAACGAATATTTCCTTCCTACTAAAAAAGAGTTGATGGTCATCAGTTCACTTCTTCTAGTCTTCTTATTCTCGGAGGTGGGACTATGCAAACCTACAAACACAACAACAACAATAACAAACCTCTTTTGAATTATTCCATCGCCTTGCATCATCCACCTCTCACTAATCTCATTTGTGCCCACTACGAAACCTCACCTAAGCTAGACAACAAGATTTTTGAGTAAAGAAAATTCCATGATGTCTCATGTGGTTCCATGCCATAGTGCGGCAGACCTTGCTAGTGAAGTAAACAATAAATAGAAGTAAAACATTACAGAAGAATACATGTTTCCTTAAGTAAAAGTACCGCTACAACAAATTAAGTGTTCCATAGTGAACAGTCTTAATTTCGTGGTTAGTCGAGTTGAATGTACTCTATCTCACTAAGCATCGATGCACATATCACTAGATCATTGCGCGGGCGCGCTTTTGTTTGTATGTGACAACTACGGTTTTATTCCTTTAGTAATAGGCGATGTACTCATCGACAATGAGTCGCCTCTGTTAACCTTGTCAGTTTCAAACTCCACGACACACATTTTTAGTGGACGTTATATGATTGTGGCACGTGAGTGCGTGTATGTCCATGTGATGTACTGATTGTTTCTAAAAAATAATTTGCAGTTCTCATATTCTTTTGGGAAAAAAGATTCGATTATGGTAGAATCTGAATTTGGCAACGGGGACGAAGTTCAAGCACCTTGACAGTACGGACCGTATAACTTATATGCCACCAAGACCGTACGGAATGCACATAACCCCCTTATCGTTAACTAAGCTTAAACCCAAGGAAGCAGGATTACTACTACTATTACTGTACCAAACAAGCTCTTAAAGCAGCGCCCCAGTGGACGCAATGATGGGATTTATCGGTACCATGATTGCGGCACAGTTGGCCTGCGTAGCCTAGCCGGTGCACGGCTCAAGTAAAATCTTCTTCCAAAAACGAAAGAAGAAACAAAGGCTAGCCATGTACGCCCTACGTGCATAATTTCCCATGCTTTCCGGGAAATTTTGTTCCGGCGCAGAGGGGCAAGAAAGGCGTGTGCTACTCACGTCATAATGGCGTGACGATGATATCAAGCCCGCGCGGGGCCCGTCCCCTCCCGTCCCATCCAGTGCTGGATTGGGTGAGAAAAAGAACCTCGGTGGCGCCTTCGTCACTTCCAATTCACGTCCACGACGTGATCCGCCCGCCCGTCCGTCCATCACACGTCCGCATCTCCGTTCCATCGGTGCCGCATTACGGCGTTAAGCGGTCAAAGCCGCCTAAACTAATTACGTACCAATATTGATTGAGAGAGGGGAATGTCGTTCGTTCGGTGCAGCGCGCATGCAATGAAGCGGCCTGCGGCACGCTTTTGTTGAACCAGTGGCGGATCTTGAGAGGGAAAGAGAGACTGTTGAAGGGGAACTTTCTAGGAGTACCTGACGCGCCTTCAAATGCACATGCAGAGGGGGCGCAATGATGCACCACACATACGAGTTCGGACAAAAAGGGGGAGGGAAAAGGGGCGCGAAAAAGACCAGCCCCAACACGAACGAGCCGCGGCCAAAGCCAAACTTTTCTCCCCGGCCAACAAAAGCGACCATGCAATCCATCGAGGCGAGGCCGGCCCGCGCGCCCCGCCGGAGGAGGAGGCCCGAGCGGTACCGGGCTGCGGCGGTCGGCAGGACGGCCGGACGGACGGGGCCATATTCTTCTTCCTCGGAACGACGACGTGGGAGCGGCAGCCTGCGCGGCACACAATGATTCGGTTGGGTCGGGCCTCGGGCGGCGCGCGCGCGGCACGAGGAAAGGTGGCCGAAGGCAAGAAGGAAGGGAAATCGATCGAGGGCGGGCTGCCAAAAAGCCGCGCCAGCCCCGGACACAATCACGCGGCGCAGCAGCAGCCTCTCTTCCTCCCTCTCTCTCTCGTCGCCTCGGCGACGACACGGCACGGCACGCGCGCGCAGGAGCACTCCACTCAGGACCGAGAGAAGGACGGAGGGGCAGGACGTGGCTCGTGCCGTGCCCAGGTGCGCCTTTTCGTTCCCCGTCGGACCGATCGGCGCCTCGCTCGCACGCGGCCTAGGATGGACGGACGGACGGACGGATCATAGATAGATACGTAGATAGCTAGGAGGACATCGCGGCAGCGGCGGCAGCGGCAGTAGGTCTGCCCCGTGGTTGCGTTGCGTCGGGGAGGGGTCCTTCCCTTCCCCTCCTTGCTTTACGTGAGGGGCGTCAATGAGGAGCTTGGGCCAAACGGGAGGAGGCATGGCATGGCATGGCATGCAGCCGCAGTGGTCGTGTTCCCTGGCGCTGGGCACACCGGGCCTTTTTCTAATGACTGCCCCGCAGCGCTGGTCGGCTTTATACTCGGCGCGGCCGGGTCCACCGCGGTTGGCCTGCCTGCCTGCCTGCCTGCCGCCGGTGAGGCGCGTAGGTTTCAAACTGTGCCCTGAATTGTCAAGTCGTAGCCCTGCTCCGACTTCCATTGGCTTCTATTCTTTTCAATACTATAATAATGCCGTGCTTCAAGATGTACTCCCGTCCCCGGGGCTCTGTTTTTCTCGGTGCATGCCTCGATCGGAGACGATTTGGATCCTTTGCACGCGTTCGTTTTTTCTTTTGGTGATGCTATATCCAGGAGGTGCAAGGCAAAATGAACTTTTTTTTTTGCTGCAATTTATGCTGCGGGAAGATGGCAATTCCTCCGAATGAACATGCCAATTTTTAATACTAGCAAAATCCTTTGTTGTCAAAAGTTTCCATGTGTTTTAAAGAAATTGTCATGTGTGTTCTAAAAAATTTGTCATCCAAACGTTCGCAAACGCGATCCCTCCCAGCGAATGTTTTGCTTGCTATTGGGGTCACAAAAGATAGTTAGTGCCCTAGTCAATGATACTAGAACTCCCAATCCCCTTTTTATGTTGCATACATTTTGACTTTACAGAGAAATTGATGATGTTTGCATGAATGGGCTTTTCTAGGCTAACCTTCAAGTTTAAGGGAGCACACTAAGTTTTCGTTTGCTTCAAGGTAACCCTATGAGAAAAGGAAAAAGGACCACACATTTTCCTTATCAGCTATGGACTATGATGACCTGCAAAACGCATAGTGTAGTGTAGCAATACGTATGCCAATAGTTATCGTCTCAACAAAGAGCAGATGGGAGTATTGTGAGTTCTCACAAGCACCGGCGGAGCTACGTGCGGCCAAAAGCGTGACGTGGCCCGCCCTGTCCAAAGGCGAAAAAGAAAGCTACGTATGTCTGGTCCACTCTGTCCGTGAGGTGTCAGCGGCCTGAATGCCCTGAATGCACACGAGAGACAACAAAGAGAACAAGTCTTGTGTGAAGTAACTGTCTAACAATATGTAGAATGTATTATTGTCCCATGAAACAAATATATCAGGGTTGTGCAAGAGTTGATTGTTACAGCAAGAATAAAGAGCTTGAAAGAAAGAGGTTAGGTGCGGAGAAACTTCTGATCATGGCGTACATCAAGTGTGCCAGAGTGTAGATTGTTTGTTCTATAGATGGTTCACCCTTGAGTGGTTGAACTGCCTCTTGCTGAAATTGTTCTCCCCTATAGTCATGCTTCGACATTGCCATAACATGGCCGTTTACACAATTATAAGGTCACAAGGTCGGAACAATGCATTAGGTTTCATGGATCCTCGTTATCTAATGTTGTCTTCGCTGCTCATAGATACAAACGCCCGTCACCTGAAGGTCACATATTCACTAAACAAATACTATGTGTTACCTGCGTAGGTCCTCTGTCCAAACTTCCTCCCCAACGTTTGTTCCTCACCTTGGGCTGGCCTCTCCTCTGGTCTATCGGTTGGGATAACATACTACTCTGTCCTGGCGATGAAGGTGATGCGGTCCGCGACTGGCTCTATGGCGGCTTCCTCGCTGGTTTAGCCCCGGCCCCATCGATATTGGATTTGCGTCCTTTTCACTATCCACGGCTCGTCGGTGTCCGGTGTTGGTGTGGCTCCGACCTCAACGATCTTGAAGCTCCATTCCTCTAGCTTCTCCAGCTGGCCGAAGTCTTGACGGCTCCGGCCCGACGATATGGATATGTGTTCCCCTCCAGATACTTGGCTCGCGGGCGTCGTTTGCTGCTTCCGTCACCTCTTGCGCCATAGCTGCCCAAACACCTCTCATGCCTGGTCCACCTCCATGCCTCATCCTTCCCCTGCCGGATCTAAAGCTCGCACTTTCGGCGGCGCTTAGTGTAACATTCTTCTTCGGTGACAGGCACTCCCCCCTCCTTCGATGGCAGTTCCAACCAATGGCCTCACCTTGACTCCGAATCCTGATCCGACAACCGTGGGATTGCTCGGACATAGGTCAGGGCAAAATCCCCACTCGACTTGCCGATGCTAACAGCGACGACACATACGGATGTTGTCTCCTTCTTGGAGGCATTTTCATGGCCTTCTTTCCATGCTGCTCTCTTCTAATCGGATGATGACGACGTCACAGTGTCGTTCCCCTGCATGAAGGTGTTTTCTTAGTGGCTCGTGGTGTCCCCGGTGTGGGATTTGGAGTTTTTTGGCGTCGTGTTTGTTTAGGCTGCTTTGCGTTGTGTTGTATCCCCTTCTTGGGTTGAGCATCTAATGTTTCTATCCTCCGGGCGCCATATTCACGCCATCTTGCGTTCGTGTTATGTATTATCGTCCCATGTACTCATTCTCACTTCTTTTAAATCAGCGAAATGATACACAAGTTTTCCATATCACGAGAAAACGTGTTTCTAAAAATATCCTTAACACCACATACATAGAAGCACCTTGGGCTTGTTTATGAATAGCTAGTGTGTACGTGCAATGCACGTGTATATGAGGCAATATGTTATTTGCACGCGAATATTAGGTAGGTTATTTTTTGTGTGTTATTATGTGATTAGCGCTATATTTTGTATGATTTAAATTGCATGCTAAACATGTTAAGCGCTCGCCATCGGAGTAGTCTAGGTTGCTGGATTGGCCTGGTTTGATGGCTGAGATAAGTTGGATATGTCTATTTGGGTCTTTTATATTGGTATTGATATAGAAATAGATTTGTCAACATATGTCATACGATAACATGTGTACTTGTAAAATTTCGAGGGATAATTTCATCATCTATGGACCGCAAAAAGAAAATAAATGAACTCTTTCAATTGCATTATCATTTACTTATTTTATTTCTAACCAGACAACACTTGCTCATTTTTTAGAAAATTTTTTTTGTATGTTTATGAAGTTACATCCACTATTTTCATATTTAAAGGGTAAGATATCAATACGCACAACACATATTTAATATCATTAGAATCATCACAAAGTGTAGTTTTGTATTTTTTTTATTAGTATTTTACATGTCGATAGTTTGTTCTACGAACTTGGTCATCCATAGACATGTCTGACTTTTGAAAAAGAAAATATGCACCACATTTTGGAATAGGGGGAGTAGTAACAAATGAATCCTTAACACCAAGCGCCTCACAGCACCTTGGGTTAGTTTAAGAATTATGACAAAACAACTAAGCACCCATGTCATGCTATTGTTTGTAAAATCTCAACGAATAATTGCACCACCAATGACCCGAAAACTGAAAAGAAATAGACACTTTCAGCTGCAGTATTATTTAGTTTTTTTTGTGCTGGACCACACTTGCTCATATATTTGAATGAAATTGGTAGGTCCTGCGTTTTTCTTTCTTTCATACTTCCTGCAAAATTAAAGTGTGTCTACACCAAGCACACATGTTAATATGTGACTTTATATTAGGAGCATTTTTTTATTCACAGAATTTGCAAAATGCATGAATAAGAAAAGAAAAACAAAATAATAGTGTCATGACACATTGATACTACTACTTGATTGTCTATAGAGAAAACATGATTCTTCATGTAAATTTGAAGTGGGTGACTACTAGAATCAATGGTATATGAATCACCAAGAAAAATACTTGTGTATTGCAGTACTACCAATCAAAGAGGTCCTAACGGAGTATCATAAAAAATAGCAACAGAAAAATCTTAAAAATATTTTTTTAGGAAAAATATCATATAGATTACAATTCTACCCATCAAGGATCACACTTTGCTAGGACCATCTATGACCTGCAAAATGAAAAGAAACAGACACTTTCAACCGCATTATTATTTACTTTTTTTTGTACTTGACCATACTTGCTCATATTTTTTAATGAAATTACTGCATCTACAACAAACACACATGTTAAGATGTGACTTTCTCAAAAAAAAAAGATGTGACTTTCTATTAAGAGCCTTTTTTATTCGCCGAATTTATAAATCGTAGGAATAAGAAAAGAAAAACACAAGCGCCAACCCAGATGTGGTTGGAGGTTAGGAGGACAATGATATTCCTTGTCTATCAGAGTTTAAGTTTATGCGTTCATAGGGATGAGCGTATGTACATATATATAAACGCATGTGTTGTTTTATAATATAAAGTGAGGGAAAACACTTTATCGTCATGAGCATATGCGTATGTGTAAATAAAATAATACTACTCCCTTTGTTCATAAGTGTATATGAACTGCCAAAACGTCTTATAAAGAAAACAAAACATGATTCTTCACGTAAACTTGAAAGTAGATGGGATATTTTTTTCTAGAATCTATGACAGATGAATCATAACAATAATAAGAAAATACCGTATAGATTACAACTCTACTACCACTACTCAAAGGGGCCCTAACAAAGTGTATATCACAAAAAATAACAAACAGCACCAAATCGTAGGCCTGAAGCATGCTAGAGCGCAGCGATCATTCTCACTCACGAGCACCCCCACTCCCACTCACTCACCAGCCGGCCAGCCACCCCGCGCGCTGGTGCGGCGGTGCATGCGTGCGTCCACTGTACACAGACTCCACGACACGAACCAGACACGAGCCGTAAAAACAACTCTTTGCAGAGGCGAAAAGGCCGGGCCCACATGCCGCTCCCCGCCCTCGCATGCACAGCACCGTACAGCATTGCTTTCGCTTGCTTGCCGTCTCGAGTCTCGACCACTGCCGCCCCGCGATAAAAAGCCAGCCCTCGATGCGCCGTGGCAACGGGCAGCGAGCGAGCGGGCTTAAAAGGCAACCGAGAACCCCCAGTTTGACCGGGAAAGAAAGCAGCGGATCGGTCGGAGCGAGCAGCCACTACCGTCCCTCCACCACCACCACCACCCACCTCCACGAAGCCAGCCGAGAGCGGCCGATCGACGGCGACATGTGGGAAGGGGGCGTGCACGGGAGCCACCAGGACGCCGCGCGCCTGCTGCCCCCCTGGCTCGGAGGCCCGGCCGCGTTCGCCGACCCCGTCGGCGCCGCGGCCGGGGCCGGCTTTGGGGTCGGCGGCTACGCGTGCGACGTCGTCGGGCAGGCAGGCGGGGTGTTCGGGTTCGGGTTCGAGGCGGCCGTCGTCGCGGCGCAGCAGCAGCAGCAGCAGCGCGCGGCCGAGGCGGCGGCGGCCGCGGCCGGGGGCAGCAAGGCCGTCGTGTCCGGGCTGCTCGGGAGCCTGCAGGCGGAGCTGGGCCGGATGAACGCCGGGGAGATCATGGACGCCAAGGCGCTGGCCGCGTCGCGGAGCCACAGCGAGGCCGAGCGCCGCCGCCGGCAGCGGATCAACGGCCACCTCGCCAGGCTCCGCAGCCTCCTCCCCAACACCACCAAGGTACCTATACGTGATCCGATGAGTCGATCATCATATGTGTTTACGCACGGGCGCCTCCTCGATCATCTAAAACCATAAACTCTTTTCACGCATGCCGCGATCCCTAATTATCTCGCTCGTCTCGGGATATGTAGCCTTGTCCTAGCTGCTGCTCGTTTGATCTTCGATCGCAAATTACCGCTACCTCCAAACTGTTAATTTGATTCCTTTTTATGTGCATGGTGGCAGTCCTAGCCAAGCTAGGTGCTGCACCCATAATGGCAAAGACGTGCAAGGTCGATCCACGATGGAACAGCTTCACGGATCTTGCCTACAGGCTACTCCTGTGATCATAGATTCACAGCGCCCAAACCACAATGAAGCAAGAATCAGGGCTTGTAAACCGGCGGCTGGTGTTAACCTTCGTTTGCTAGGTCTTTCACGAATATGCACATAGCTAGCAATAGACTCGATCAATTTTCACTAGCCTGCATGCTGTAGCCTCTAGGTAGCTTGCTAGGAAGATAATACTTTTCACTATCGAGGAAATAAAAGGAACGCATACTAAACGTTCCAATGCAAAAATAACCTGTGTTAAAGGTTAGCTTTCGCATCGATTATTTCTTCTAGTCAATTAGGCATGTTATCCATCTGTGGTTTCTACTCGATCGATCTAGCAGTACGCTGATATTTCATCTCGAAGATGGGATTAAAAGGTACTTGCATATGGTGTTATCTGAGTGATGCATGGTGAACATACAGTCAGGAGGGAAAATCTCTCATTAACCAGGTGATCTCCATTAGTGGCAATGGGGCAGGACGCACCCAGGCACCGCACGCCGTATGTGCTCCCGTACTCGTGACAAGACGGGAGGGGCCGCCAGGGCAAGAAATCTTTCATACGCCGGGGAAACCGCTGCTTCTGCTCGGAGAGCAGGAGAAAAAAAAAAGAGAGCAAAGTGAGAGAGACAATAATGAACTCCATGTATACCTGCATAGATGCACCTACATGGCACCAGTCACAGCACCACGCGCACCTACGCCCATGCACCTAGTTAAGCTAAAGCCCAAAAAGACATGAGAATGCAGCGGAAAGCTGCACCGCGACCGCGTTTCTTGCCACCTTTTTCTCCACGCTCACACCAGCCTGATCATCATTTTAATCGATCAATTATTACTAGCGTGGGCATGCAGTTCTCCATTCTCCTGGTGCTATATTGTATTAACGGCTTGTAATCGCATGTGGTTTGCGGTTGGTTGTGTGCGTGCAGACGGACAAGGCGTCGCTGCTTGCCGAGGTGCTGGAGCACGTCAAGGAGCTGAAGCGGCAGACCTCGGCGATGACCATGATGGCTGCTGCTGCTGTTGGGGGCGACGAAGACGACGATGGCGCGCCGGTGCAGATGCTGCCGACGGAGGCCGACGAGCTGGGCGTCGACGCCACGGAAGACGGGGAAGGGCGGCTCGTGGTGCGGGCGTCGCTGTGCTGCGAGGACCGCCCGGACCTCATCCCCGACATCATCCGGGCGCTCGCGGTGCTCCGGCTACGCGCGCACCGGGCGGAGATCACCACGCTGGGCGGGCGCGTCCGGAGCGTGCTCCTCATCACGGCGGAGGAGGGCGAGGAGGGCGATGACGATGGCGGACGCGTGAATGGAGACGGCATCGACGAGGAGTGCGCCGCCTCTCACCGGAGGCACGAGTGCATTGCGTCGGTCCAGGAGGCACTGCGCGGCGTCATGGACCGCAGGGCGGCGTGCAGCAACGACACGTCGTCGTCCGGCGGTGGCGGTGGCGGCAGCATCAAGAGGCAGCGCATGAACTACGGGGCGCATAAGCAGTGCTCGGCTTAGTCGCGCACCGGCATTATCCAAGATCGCAAGAGCTGCATGCATTGCGCATGCACCTTGGCGATCGATTAGCGTAGCTAGCTAAAGTTTTAGTCATCGCAAGCTTTGGGGTGTGGTCCTTTGGGTATAATGGTGTGCATGATGGGGGTAAAAACGTGAAACTGCAAGAGAGGGAGAGTTTTATGCATCCCTTTTATGTTCTTCAGTTCTTGTGCATGGATGCATGTATGCTACGCAACTGTATACCTTGGGAGAGGAGGGTGAGAGCTCTTTCAAGTCAGCCTTCATACGGGGAGGGTGATGTGGGTGTACAAATGTGCTATCTCTGGGTATAATTGAAGGTGGTACTGGCTTTACATGTTTGCATTTGGAGTTGGAGTTGGGTTATGCAGGATTATGATTAGCTGTTGTTGGAGTTGGAGTTGGAGTTGAAGCTGGTCACATTGCGTTCACAGATTCAGAAACGTTGCATTTTGGTTAAAATCTCGATTTTAGTTGAGCAAATGCATGGTTAGTCACTTTAAACTACTATGTGTTATTTAAGGCTCGGAGTTTCTAGACGTCCGTTGAGTCCTGTGCTAGTTAAGGCTGTTTGTGTTTACCTGTGAAACCTTTTTGTATTCTCCCTCTATATAAGATCATGTAACGAGCTGGTTATAGCTAGGTGAGGTAGAGAGGAGCTTGTGAGTCATGTGCAAGTTAGGGCTTATATGGATGGTGCTAAAGATGTCCTCTTCCTAGTTTATTTTAGAAGTCCAACCTATTTTTATTTTTTTAGCAGCCTACTTATTAAGGTTTAACTAGCATGCTTTTAAAATAAAATTAGATTGACCTTTCAGAATAAACTGGGGAGGGGTAGCTTATTTTCACAAGTAGCCATAAGCGCCAAAAATACTGGCCCCAAGGTTGTTTGTGTTCACCTGTAAAACCTTTTTGTATTCCACAAGTTTGTGTTTCTACTTGCGTGCGTGTGCGCGCGCGCGCGTGAGAGAGAGAGAGATCTTTGCGTCTAACATATATTTGACTCTTATGTGATAAAAAATATATCTTTCTTTCTTGTCTCGCAAGGTGACTAGGCAGACCTCGTCCCCTCGATCTTCGCCGGTGAGTGGTGGATTCGTTCCCCTCTGCCTATCACTCCGGCAGCCTGTGATGAGGAAGGGAATCTGCCTCGACTCCGGCTAATAGATAGGATAGAGTTTTAGTCCTCGCAATGGCGACACTCAGACGGATGGTGTTGCTTCTTCTTCAAGTCAGTCTTTTAGGCTCTGACCCTCCTCAATTTCATCTATCGGGATGGATTAAACAGAGCTCCAGTGTTGATTCTTTTCAGGGTGGCGAGGTTAGAATTTCTCATCATGCATACACAATGACAAGATTTGGTGGTCATGTTCTTCAGATCAATTCAAGGGTGCAACGATGACCATTGTGGCTTCCGGGCGTTGGTCCTTAGGGGCACGTGCATGAAGACTTCCTGACTATCATCGACAAGACCGGGTGGGCTCCGGGTATGGGAGCGGCCATAGTGGCACATAGATGACTCCTTCTGACAGCAACAATGGTTGTTTGGTGGTCGAGGGCCCTCAATGTAAATTTTTATTATGTTTGTGTGCTTTTGTACTTTTCATGAACTTTAATGATAGATACGAGTTCTTTTTGCAAATAATACATAACTTGATAATAATACACAAGTTATATCCAACATCAAACCCATTAAGGCATAGTGAAAGGGAGATTTTTTTTTCGGAAAATGGAAGTGAGACTTTTTTCCTTTTCCTTTTTAGAAAAGTTATTCTAGTTTTTTCTTTTTGATATGGATGCCATGTCCACGTGATGCAAGAAAGCTTTTTAAAATATATTTTGAGATGAAGATGATGTTTTTTTTTTCTTTTTTCCTTTAATATGGAAACCAGCACAACTTTCTCTCAAGAGTCAAGAGGCCCGTCATTGCGGGCCCCAACCACTAGTAAGACAATAATATGACATTAAGTTTCTACTACTCGATATCTAGGATTCTTTCGGTGGAGATTGCTCCATCGACGGTGAGGAAAATATAGGTACATGGATCCCCTCTACCTATTTCAAGCTTGGAGGGGCCTCCATAAGACATTTTGTATCTTCACCGTTTTTAGCATGTTTAACTTTCTGCAATCATGATAGTTTAATACTCGTATTTGAATAATAAATTTCAACTTTAACGCTTCCATGAGGAGGGAAAGATTGATATCCCATGACGAGTTTGCCATTCACGATGTTTCTCTTTATTACATCTTGTGGTTATTCAATACTACTTCCGTTCTGGTTTACTAGTCCTTCTCGTATTCTGGGTCATATTTTGACCATGATTTTAATTAATAAAATATATATTATACATAGTAAAAATAATATCACTGAAAACTACATTCAAATACGAATCTAACGATATAATTTCCGGTTACATGTATTAACATTTTGCTAGTCAAATATGTAGTCAAACTTTGACCCTAAACACGATGGGGATTAATAAATCAGGAGGGAGGTAGTAATACATAAACGAACATTGGAAGGTTTCGGTACATGGGCCGCGGCGGTTCCCCATTCCACCATAAAGCCGATGTCGTCAATACTCAAGACATCGTAGGTGATTTCCAGAACAGCCTGAGGCAGTACTCCCACCTCAAATGTATTACATATACAACCGCCTGCGTGGATGCCTTAAGGCAGTTATACATTTGGAACCACCTAGTATTCTTTATAATTACATATTCTTTAGTTGACTAGCAAAATGTTAATCTTTTTTCTTGTTTAAACAACATTAAAAATACATTTGGATGCTTTTATTTTATTTTTTAATCTTTTTTCTTGTTTAAACAACATTAAAAATACACACGCACAACATTTCCATAAAACACTTTCACATTCATTTCCACTTCACGGCCCCACACCTCCCAGGCGGCCCACATGGGCTAACTTTAGGCTCCGTTCTGCTCCGGTTCAAGCTTCCCAGCAACGGGCCTTCACTCCGCTCATTGAAGTATACCTTTATATTTATATATGAATATGGATCATAACATAACATGCAATATTATTAAGATAAGGAGGTCCGTGACGCTGCATATTTCACATTTCAAAGAGTCCTTCAACTTAATGGAAAAGAGCGACATCTTCTGATGTTATTGGTGAAAAGTGATCGGATCTACAATATACATGGATTTGCATAAGAATGCAGTATCTGTTCATATGAATCTAACAATTTGCAAACTTACAAATGATGCACTTGTACCATCCTTGTAGTACGCCTTCGGCGAACTCTTTTTGTGCAGTGCAATTAAAATAGAGCAAACATTTTAGTTGCATCCCAAGACATCTCTTACTAAAAAAGTGTTTTGTGCAGTACACTAAATGTCACAATAGCAACGATGCTGGAATAATATGTGCAAAAATCTCTGGTTGCACAAAATAAGTAGAATGAGCTTATTGTAGGAAAGCCAATATGAAATGTTAGTATAGGCATTGCAAAGTTAATAGGCAATTTCATGTTGGATTAAATATGCATACAATTTCATACAGTTTGACTTGGTAAAACAATAACGTGTTGAATCACTGCTTCATGAAACAATTTAGTATAAGCACATGGTCAGCCCCCTACATGATGCATGCAGCTCGGTGGCGCATGAAGAGATGACGACTATAGGTGCCCGCACCATGAGTGTGAAGTTTGAGTGGACGGGGGCATCGGAGGGCTTTATTTCAAATGATTCAAAAATGATATTTTCAAGTTAAAAAATGTCAAAAAAGACACTCTGAAAACTTACACATATTCATGGTGGATCTGTAAAATTTTGTTCAAAAATATTGTGATATGCAAGCTGCACAAGAAAAAACAAAATTCTGGCCCAACAACAAAAAGAAAATGGCCCATTTTGATGTATGTATTTGTTTTTTTCGTCTACGCCGTGTATGAAAGTATATTGTTATGTATTTGTGTATGTTAATTTTTTTGATTTCTTTTGTAATTTGAAAATATGCTTCTTTTGTAAAGTCCACCGATGCCCCCGTCCTCCATTTGCACTTTTCGCCCGCACCACCTAGTAATTATTATCTCTGGTTTAGTAGTTCCTTTTATATTTTGGGAAATATTTTGACCATGAATTTAACTTATAAAATATAAATTATACGTATAAAAAATAACATCATTGTAAACTGTATTCAAATACAAATTGAACAACATAATTTTTTATGACATGCATTAATATTTTGGTGGTCAAATATGTAATTAAACTTCAGTGTAAATTACGATGTAAACTAATAAATGTAGTGCGTTTGACAATATTTGCCTCAAGGGCTCCCACAGACCATGCTGCTTAGAGCAACTCTAGCAGACCCTGTATTCCGCGGAACTGTAAACACGGTTTACAATTCACGCAGTAGGGTCTATACGGGCTCAAAATAACCGCGGCAGAATAGAAACCGTAACTCAAACTGCATAATTTGAGAAACTAGTTTCCTGTGACAAACTAACGCAAAAGCACGCAGATCATCCATACATAACGGCAAATCATTCGTACATAGCATAGATTTTTTACATAAAAAGCTCGTCGGAGCAGGAGAGGACGCTACCCAACCCTAAAACTAGCCAAAATCGATCTCGCCGGAGCTCACATGGTGCGGCAGCTGACCTTATCGAGCTCACCGGAGCCTAGCGGCGGGGCTCAATCAGAGTCGGAGGTGAGGTCGACGTAGATCCTCTCCTGCTCGGCCTTCTCGCGGTGCCACTCCTCCTCCTTCTCGTCGAACGCAGGGCCTTTGCGAGGCCCTGCTCGCAGAGCACGGCATCGATCTCCTCCTCCCTCCGGAGGCGCTGCAGCTCCTCCCTCTCCTCCCTCGCACTGCGCGCGAGCATGGCGGCCAAAATCGCGTCCGCCTCCGCCGGGAGGGGGGAGTCCTTTGGCCCGACGACGCCGCCGGTTCGCCGCTCCGGCTCCGCCTTGGCCTCCGGCTCCCTCTTGACTGCACGGACTGGGGGGGCTCCCCCGGCTCCCTTTTCGCCGGGGTGAGCGAGGAGCGCGAGCTAGACGCCCAGGAGGAGCTGCCTGTGCCGGAGAAGAGTTGCCCGCGCACGCGGTCGTACTCCTCCGACGGAGGAGCGACGGCGGCGGCGTCAGTCTGCGGTTCGTATACCGCAGGGCGGAGCGCTTCCACGCCGCGTCGGCTTTGACGCAGCGCCTCCGCTCGGGGTCATCGTCACCGCGCCGGCCGGATCTCCACATCACGCGGGTCGATGGGCAGGGCGGCGGATTTTAGACACCGACGGCGAGAAATGGGGAATCGTAGCGGCGGAGGGATAGGGTTTCAACCCATATCGACCTCGCGGACCCCCACATATACCGCGCGGGGGGAGGGGTGCGTTTGCGGGCCACTGTAAAACATTTACGGGCCGGGCCTAGTATACGGGGTCAGATCTGGCCAAAAAAGGCTCAAACCCGTATACTCATCGAAAATTTACAGGTCGTGTACTTTTACAATGTCTGCTAGAGTTTCTCTTATCTCGCTGCTGCATCCACGGCTCCACCTCCGTTGTTGCTGAAGTTGCGGAAAAAGTGTCAAAAAAGAAAAGGAAGGCACAAAGGATAGATGGATACATAGATTCTTGCTGAAAATGTCTAGTTAAATTAGTCAATATATTGACCAAAGTGATTTAGACTATTTATCTTTTTTTATCTTTTTGAATATATTAGAACGAAGATGTCTACATACACGCACACACGCTCATCCTTATAAACGTACATACGTATACCCTATCCTTATGAACACTTTCGAAATACCGAGCTGACACAACATCCGAATATCGGTGAACTAAATTACAATCATCCTCGTGTTTTTTTTTTGCGGGTGACCTTTCTATTACTCAAGTGGTAAAGCCATCGTGGTTGACGTGGGCATCTCCTCTTACTGAACGAACATCGCTATAATATCTGAAATAAATCTAGAAAAATAAACGAACATAGTTGTAATATCTAAAATAAATCTAGAAAAATACAAGCATCAATACCAAGTCTAAAACATAGAACCTGATGGACAGGTTTCACCACAAGAAAACTAACCATCTGATCTACGTTTCGTTGGTTTCTTTCTATTAATGAAATAAAATCGAAGGCACGTCCCTCAATTAAAAACAAATAACCAATGTGAGTCTGAAAACATCGACGACATTGGCGGAAGGCATAGTGGTAGATAGATACATAGATTCTTGATGGAAACGCCGATTAAGTCAGTTAATATACTCACTAATGTGAGTCTGAAAACAACGACGACATTGCGAGTGGTTGCAGCGATCCGGAGGGGCGTCACTCTCGCTCGTGCGGCACTACTACGTGGCAACTTCAGAGAAAACGACAGGCGCAGCGTATTTGACATGAGAATGTTGATCAGTCGGCCTGCTTTTCGAAGTCAAAGATGTTTTTACGTCACAGCATCCACTGAGTGACATGGACGGACGCTTGCGATCTGCGAATGGGTCGGGCGCTTGCACACTACTCTGGGTCTCGTTGTCCGGCTGTGCCGGCCGAGCATTCCGATTTTTTTCCTTTTCAATCGAGGGAGATAGCATTCCGATGTATGCACGTCCAGGCCGGTTCTCCCTTCAAAAAAAAAGTATGCACATCCAGGCCGCGGCTTCGGCGGTGCAGCCCGGCATCGGCCGGCCGGTTAACATTCTTGAGCTCCGGGGGCCGAACGAAGCAGCAGCAAACCAAAAGCTCGAACGAACTAAAAATGTGCTGTGCCGCTCTCAACGCGCAGTACAGCCCGCATCATCGTTCATGCGCCAGCGCCACATGGACCTGGCCCAGCAAGCGCACGCAGATGTAGCGAGAGAATCACACGGTCTATTTTTTTCGTTTTTCTATTTTCCTCATTTTAATCTTGATATGAAAACTTAGGGAATACAAAAAATGTTCTGAATTTATAAAAATATACGAATTAAAAATGTTAACGAATTGAAAAAATGTTCACGATTTTGTAGAATTGCTCGTAAATTTAAATAAAACATGAGTTCGATAAACTTTCACAAAGTTTTAAAATCAGTGAATTTCAAACATTGTTGGTGAATTCCGAAACAACATTCATGAATTTTAAAAAATGTTCACTAATTTGAAAATTTGCCATAAATTACAAAAATTCATGGATTCAAAGAAATGTATGAATTCTAAAAATTTCAGGCATTTGAAAAAATGTTCATGAATTTAAAAAGTTTGGTTGTTTGAAATATTTAGGGATTTAAAAAAGCTTTCCAATTTTGAAAAAGTAATTAATAAAAAAGGGAAAACAAAAGTAACCAGAAAAAGCAGATGAAAAAGAAAAACAAAAGAAGAAAAACTTCTAGAACCTTCTTAAACCGGGCGGAAGGTTCAACAAAGGGCAGTACTCTGCGCCGGTACGCCGGCCGAAATATTCGGCCGGTCAACCCCTAGCCGCACGATACACGCATCGCAAACCACATGATCCATCCCCCATGCACGTCTTCTTCCTCACGACAGATCTCACAAACCCTCCTACTTCCTCCCCCGGCGATGACGACCGACCATGACCCCGCGCTTGCCCTTGGGCCGCCCGTGCTCGCCGGCCGCCAGGGCCGCCGCGCTCGTCCTTGTCAGCCGCCCGCGTCGCCGAACTCGCCTTCTGTCGTAATCGCCGGGTGTATCCCCCGCCGGCCGTCCTCGTCGCCGGCTTCACCCCATGCTCTCGAGCACCCCCCCCACGTATGGGCACACGAGCTGCAATGAACTCTGTTGGTCGCCATAAAAATCACCGTCGGTCTCAGCGAAAACAAACTCGCCGGTCGTAGCTCTATCTCCGTCGCCGGTGGTGCATAGTAGCAAATAGCAATATCGGTTGTAGCAAAAAAGCAACGCGGTTGTAGCAAAACAAAATGCTGGTTGAAGCAAAAAGCGGGCGTGGTTGTAGCAAAAAATCGACGCCGGCGATGCGTTGTAGCAAAAATCTGAAGTGGTTGTATAAAATCATATGCGTATTGTAGCATCACAAAACGGTGCTTGCAGCGCGGAAGTGTTGGTCGAAGCAGCGCCGCCGTCCTTGAACTGCCGACACCGGTGGTGCGTTGTAGCAAAATCAAGTGCCGGTTGTAGCAAAAAGCTAGCATGGTTGTAGCAAAAAATCAACGCCGGCTATCTCTTGTAGCGGAACGAGACGCCGGTTGTAGCAAATTGCTACGCCGGTTGTAGCATGTATGCATGGTGCTTGTAGCAAGGCAGTTGAGCCGAGAGCTGCAAAGTGCAGGTTGCATGGGTGGCGAATGACGGCGAGGACGACTAGCGAGGGCAGCGAACGGCGACGAGGACGGACGGTGGGGACGAGGACCTGCGAAGAAGACGACCGGCGGGGAGGGGACTGGCGGGGCGGGGACTAGCGAGCGACGCGGTCGCGCGGGGAAGAAGAAAGGGGATCGCTGGTCTCGCGCGGGTCCACCGTACCACGTGGTTGTCTTCGAGTGGGTCGCGCGCGTCGTGCGTGGATAAGACCGGCGGAAGGTTCGGCCGGACTGCCGGCTCTAAACCTTTACCTTCAACAAACTACCTAAAATCGTCGGCCGTCGGTTCTCTAAGAGGAATCCTATTTGGCGCTAAAGACGCCAAATACATGGCAAACTGTACGGGGATTGCACCCCCTCTCGTTCACTAGTCTTAAGTGGCCCGGCGGCCCGTTCTCTCCCCTCCAGAGGATCCATCCGTTTTTTCGGCCTTGGTTTTAAGTGGTTTTTTCATCTATTTTATTAGGGTTTTTGTTGCTTCTCGTTTTTAAATTTTTTCGTTCCTTTTTTTTTCCGTACTTTACTACTTGAATTAACTATAAAAAATCATGAACTTCAATTTAAATTCGGGAATTAATTTTTCTAAATCATGACATATTTTCAATTTCCTAAATATACAATACAAAATAAAAATCATGATTTTTTTTGTTCCTAAATCTTTTTTGAAACTATGTTTTTCTTATTTTATGAACTTTTTCCAAATTCATGAGAATTTTTAAAAAAATGAAGATTTTTCATATTTGTGAGCTTTTTAAAAACTTTTGTGCACAATATTCAAATTAGTCAGCTCTTTTAAAACTTTTGTGAAAAAAATCAAATTGCCGTACATTTTAAAGTTCATGAAATATTTAATATTCATGCACTTTTATGAATTAATAATTTTCATTAAAATTCTCGATTCTTTTCTAGAAGTGTGAATATTTTTTAAATTCACAAACATAAAATAAATTTGTGAACTTTTCAAACTCATGGATTTCTTTCAATTTCCTTAATTTCCTTTTGAATTCATGAACTTTCCTGAAATTTCATGATCGTTTTTTAAATTCATGATTATTTTTTAAAAAATATGAGATTTTTAAGAGAATACAATTGATTTCAAACTTGTAAACTTTTTAAAATTCATGAACTTTTTGATTCAATGTTTTTTTTTCCGAAGTTTATGAACATTTTTAATTCATGAATTATTATTATTTCAAATCTATAAAAACATGAGAGAAAATTAACCAACAGTTAGAGTTCCTTTTCACACGAGTGAACTAGGAAATAAGTCTAGCAAGTGAGCTTGGTGAGTAAACAAACTATGGAAACAAGCTTTCGCACGTGAGAGTAAAAACAATACTCCCTCTGTTTCTAAATATAAGACCTTTTAGATATTTCATTATGGACTACATACGGAGTAAAATG